>CM029014.1:230242404-230417815 GCA_016801055.1 Panax notoginseng
ACGAAAATCGATGACACGTTTTGACTCTATTTTCCTTATTTTACTAGGTTTCTTTCATATATTTTTAGGAACTTTTATATCTTTAATAATTCTAATGTTTTTAGGATACTTTTAGATTGGAATTTACTTCCAAACCAAAATGGTTGATTCCTTATGGGATTCTAGGGTTTTCTAAGTTAGTATCAATAAGTCATATGAATGTAATTCATAGAACATTCAATAATATTCAGATTTGTTTTACTTGTGAGATTATTCTCTACTTTTGATTTTTTGAAGAATTCCTAAGTATTTTCTTAGTTATTTCTTTGATATTCAATTTGACTTATCATACAACAATTCATAGTTGTGTGTGGCGTCTTCTACCGCATCAATCATCGATTGTACCGAGATTAACGCTTCAATATAAGCGAGGGGTCAAGGTGTCGTTGGTGTCCATTCAACGCAGATTTTCGAACGTGAGCAATTGTACCAAGATTACCGTCTACATATAGGCGAGGGGTTAAGGTGTTTCAAGCAATTCATCCAACAACTGTGCTAGAAACGATTAGGGCGACGACCACCTCATGCAAGCGTGTCGTGGAGTCTATTTGGTATCAAAGCTAAGTTCTAGCGAGTTATTTATCCTATAAATTTCTGTTGAAATTGTTGAGTAAAAAAAAAGAGTAGGGAAAATTTTATTTTAATATTGCCAAAATTTTGTCGATTGCATACTATTGTGAGGATTTCTACCTTCTATAAATTGTTTCGTGATAAGTTATTTTTTGAATTGATTAGTAGAACCGAGAGATTTGCTAGGTAATTCGAAAAGAACCTATTAGAGAGAATAATTAGAGGTAAAAGGCTCAGTTATGAGATTAATTGAGGGTAAAAGCCAATTTAGTGAGTGTATACACGAGTAGAATCATTGACTCGAGCGAAACACGTAAGGGAGTGGTGAGGAAACTATTTTCTACTAACCCTTAATTTGCAGGAGATATGTCTAGCTCAAAATATAAGGGAGCTGCTAAGGAGCCACCCTCAACGGCTGAATTGAAATTTAGGATGGAAGAAATGAATAAAAAATGGGGTAGGATAGATTGGACATGACTATGGAACGAGTACATGAGTGACTTGATCAAGTGAGTGCATCTCTTGGGGAACTATCACTGATTACTCATGGGACACAGAAAAAGGGAAGGACATATCAACGGGAAGCTAGATCGGAAGAAACATACTGTAAAGGTGTAACAGGTGAGGAGGAAGATTATGAATCTGAGTTCCCACAACGAAGGCAACGAGATACTAGAGAAAGAGAAGGTCAGAATAGAGAATATGATAATGTAAGAGGTATTAAAATGAAAATTGTAGCGTTCCAAAGGAGGAGCGATCCAGAGGCATACCTAGAATGGGAAAAAAAGATAGAATGGGTATTTGATTGTCACAACTACTCGGATCTTAAGAAAGTCAAAATTGTTATTACAGAATTTTCTGACTATGCAGTTACTATTAGGTTTGTAATATTCATGAACGCAATCAAATTACAAAAATAAGCGAAAACATGGAAAATCAGAGTTTTAAAATTTTACAAACCATATACCCGGATCATTCTTTATGCATAATTATTAATTAAACGAAAAGAAGAAGAACAAGAATCATACCCTTGAAGATCTGAGCTTCCTCAGGTACAAGTTCACCTCCAAATCCTTTCGCGTTCAACTTGAATCCACCGGGTTTGGTTCCTTCCTTTGATCAACGTTAGCCACCCAAGTGTTTGGCCTCTAGAGGTGATCCACCAAGGAAGACAAAAATTCAAGAAGATGGGTGTTTGGCAAAACTCTAGTTTTTTATCTCTATAGAAAAAGAGCGTACTCTCCAAAAATTGGAATAACGTATATCGATATCTGATATAAAACTCCTCTTATAAAGATATCAGTTAACCCTTCTAATCTAATTAGAAAATAGGGTATTATTTAATTAATTAAATTCCTTTAATTAATTAAGCTCCCTAATCTTATTAGGGATAATTAATTAAACTCTTTTAATTAATTTGCCTCCTAATCTTATTAGGATATATGAGAGTACTTTTATTAATTAATTCCCAAATTCTTTTATAAATTAAATAATAATAATAGTAATAATAATAATAAAACCCCTCTTATTAATTTATATTTAATATTTTCAAAATATTAAATAATAAATATTAAGCTATTTAATTTATTATATCATCATATATTAAATTAAATATACTTAACTTATTATTACGATTATGTCATTTGCTTCTTAAATAATTATTATTCTTTTTATGGTGTGACCCTTTAGGTTCTCTATATTAAATCGGTTGTGAATAAATCAATTAGAACAATTCTAATCTTATTTAAATAAATAAATTAAAATATTTATTTATTTAAATAAATAATATTTATTCTATAATAGGGATAAGCCTCCCTAGCGATTAACGACTTTCCAGATAATATAGATTTCAACATTAATCATAAAAAAACCTTTGAGTAAATAGTTACCGTACAATTCAATTCTTCCACCATACAATGTCCCAATAAAATATAAGACATGGAATTACTGTCAAGTCTTATTTTATTTAATTATATGTATTTCGACTCTTAAATGCACAATTCCAAATAATATAAATTAGAAACTCCTTTCTAATTTCATTCTGCCTTGGCCAAGGACTACTGTGTTGTCATTTATCGAATCACATAGGACATTTCTCTTCTTTTACTAGAAGCGGTAGATTCTTTATTGATCATACATTATCTCCATGTACGACTTATCATACCCAAGCATACCCTTTGATATACCCTAAGGGTCTTAAGGAATAAGTCAAAGTATAATTCATCATACACAAGATACTATAATGATCTCAAGTCCAAGGATCACTTGTACTACTATCACTACAGGAATTCTTATTGACAGACAAGTAAAACTCCATTAAGTATTCCTTAGCGAGCCACGTTTAGTGAACTTATTCTCTAATAAGCACCTACATACTTGCTTTATTGTCTCCACATAAATGATCAGGAGATCAATCATCCTCATTCAATGAACAAGCAACGTATGTACCAATCTATCTGGATTCACTAATCCCCAATTTAGTAATCTAACGATTGGGAACTGTTTTAGTTTTAAGCTTTCTAAGAATTTGGATCTCATTAGAATGATCATCATCATTATTCTAAAAGCATTGCTTAAAATTATGGGTTTATCACATATTATAAAACAGCATCATGTAGATAATTAAAAGCCTTTAATAAATTAATACTTTTTATTAATAAATAAATAAGATTGTTACAAAGTATATGCTTTATCATCAAACATGATTGGCTTGTGTGCATACTACTTTCAATCTCCCACTTGCACTAAAGTCAATCGTCATGGTATCTCATACTCTTCTTCTCTAAGTAACGATTATCCTGCTGTTGGATAAGCTTTAGTAAATGGATATGTAATGTTGTTCTTGAGAGTCCACTATCTCTATAGTGATTTCCCATCTTTCAATGATTCTTTAATCAAATGAAAGTGTCACAACACATGTTTAGATCCAAGATGAGACTTAGGAACTATTCCTAGTTTTGTAATAAACTTTTATCCAAACAATCAACTTGCATCTTCATTTACAGATACATATTTGTCTTTATCACTAAACCAGCAACTCTTTGCTGTTTGGAACCTTTCCAATTCACTGCACCACCGTTCAAGATAACGATTTACCTGAAAGTGTATTTTCTTTTGTCTTGGTCTGTTTGAAAAAACTCGAGTCTGTTAAGCCCTCTAGTTTTAATTTAGACCCACCATGGATATGATCACATCCTTAGTGTCGGTTAAGTACTTTAAGATGTTTTTTCACTGACTCATAGTGAACTTCTCTAGAATATGACTGATCAACATCAGGTCTCGTATATTTCATTGCATACATGATAGTTACTCATGCGATCTCTCTTTTATGAGTCTATGGGGACTATTAAGAGAGATACACTCCAAGGCTCATCAACATGAGACATCTCATAGAGTTTGTCATGCTAAACGACTTTAGCATCAAATAAATTTACGTTTCTTGGGTTAAGTCGAGTATCCTATTAAATCTATCTATATATATTTTATCCCCAATTAATATACTCTTCCCAAATCATTCATGGAGGAATGTTTTGACAACTCTATCTTTACTGATTGTAGCATTGGTAAGTTATTCCTTATCCGTAGTATACTAACATATAATACTAGAAATATCACGACGCTCCCACTGACCCTTTTGTACACATTTGGTTCATTCTTATTTTTGATAAAATCAAACTCTTTTGATTATTTCATCAAAACGAATGTTCCATTTTTGAGAAACTTGCTTTAATTCATTTCTCTGAGTGTCTACAACTCTTACCTCATCGTATGCAACTGGTTCATCATCTTTTATGATGTGTATCTCATCATCATCATCTATGAGGAATCTATACCTCTTAGGTATCTTCGGTACTATTCCAGATGTACGATTCGGTTGTGGTACAATAGGTCTATCTACAGGTTCCTCTTATTTGACTTATAGTGTTTTGTGGTTCTTGAACTCTTCAAGATCTATTATCCTCCCACTAGCCCCTTCAATGATAAACATCTTTATCTTAAAAGGCATCATGTTTTTCGCAACAAACACCTTTTGCTAAG
Source organism: Panax notoginseng (assembly GCA_016801055.1). Classification (NCBI taxonomy): domain Eukaryota; kingdom Viridiplantae; phylum Streptophyta; class Magnoliopsida; order Apiales; family Araliaceae; genus Panax; species Panax notoginseng. The sequence goes on from CM029014.1 coordinate 230,247,052, forward strand.
TAGGATTATAGAACATATACCCTAAACTTACTTTAAGATGTCCCACAAATTTGTACTTGTCAAATTTTATCCCAAACTTATCATTTTGAAACCTTTTCACATAAGTTTGACAACCCCTTATCTTAACTTACTTAAAATTAGGAATTCTTCATGTCCATAACTTTTATGGAGTATTGTGGCCGGATTTTGAGGTTACCTTTTTCGTATATATGCAGCCATTTCTAGGACATTATCCCAGAAGGATACTGGAATATCGGTAAAATCATTATGGACCATACTATGTCCAACAAAGTGCGATTTTTTCTTTCAGATACATCAATCAATTATTGCGTATCAGGAGGCGTCCATTATGAGAAAACCATTTGAGATGATGTAGAAACTTATTGTACAAGTATTTATTCCTTGATCTAATCAAAGAATTTTAATACTTTGCCAATTTGTTTCACTTCTGAATTCTTTGAACCATTCAAATAATTCACACTTATATTTCAGCAAATACACACATTCAACTATTTGAATAATTGTCTCCTTTTCTTATACTAGTTTGTTCAATTTATAAAATATATTTTTTCCTAAGTCAAGTACACCAAATCCATTAAGTAATATTTCAGTTCTATAAAAATATTATTATTATATTTAGAACAACAATTGTTCTTAATTATAATACCAAATTTTTTTTTATTGTCCAACAATAAAATGAAAATAATATTTGTAACAAGAACTGGAATACAATAACAACTTATTGACTTAATAGATTTGCCCATAGGCATTTCTAAACTATAAGTTTCTATGGCTAATGTGGCAACACTTGCTTCATTTTCCACACATAGGACTACTTATATTTGTTTAGCTTTCTACTTCTGCTTGGTCCCTTCATAAATCTATATTTATAATAACCAAAGTCGGTATCCAATACCCAAGTAGAACCTTGACTTAAAGAAAAATTTATTTCAATCATTAACAAAATAATATTTGTAACCGAAACTTCACTAAGCTTCTTCTGGTTATCCTCTGCAAGATGCTTCTTGTAGTTTCTTTCCAGTGTTCAGGCTTATTGCAGTGGAAGCAAACTCATTTGCTAACCGTATCAGTTTTATTCTTATTATCCTTTTTTTTTACCTTTCTATTTACCTTCTTTGAATCTTTCTTCTTTTCAGAAGATCCTTTGGCCCCTACCAGTAAGACATGGTCTTTCTTGGTTGGAAAATGACTCTCAACATTTTTCAACATGTTAAGCAAATCAGCGAGGCTGATATCTAGCTTGTTCATATGAAAAATTCACAACAATTGTGAAAGGAGTTCGGGAGTGAGTGCAAGATCAAATCTTGGCTCAAATCTCCATCCATGGCAAAACCTATTATCCTAATTGATCAATCAAATTGATAATGTTAAGGACTTTTATCTGTACTGTAGTGTCATCGGTCATTCCAGATCGGAAGAGCTCCTTAGATATATGATATCTATTTGTCCTACTTTCCTCACCATCAACTATTTGACGTGCAGGAGTATAGTAGGAGCATCAATAGTTTCATGCTGTCGCTGAAGCTCGTTACTCATGGATGCGAGCATGATGCATTGAGCCAACCTTACATCATCTTGCCACTTTATAAAAGTAGCAATGTTTCCTCAGAGGCATTGACTGCAACCATTTTAGGGATAGGCAAATTAAGGACATAAGATAGCTTTTCAGTCATGAGAAATATTCTCAAATTTCTTAACCAATCCGTTTAATTCGGTCCGGATAATTTAGCATCTAATATGCTACGCAGTGATAGTAATTTTAGACATTATAAAATTTTGTAAATGAATTTGTACTTAACAACATTTTAGCATACATTCTTTTATTAATTACCAAAATAAATTAGGTCTTGTTTTAAATTGGTATCTCCCATTATTTTTTGTAAACTATATTACCCTCACTTATATAGTTCGGCAAAATATAACGACCCCAAAATCTATACAATTTAAATCCCGACTTCGGTCGTTAACCATACATTCAACCTCTAAATAATACATCATTATTCGATGTTAAACTTAATAAAATTGCGAAATATTTAAAACTTTTATACATTTCCTTCTTTCTTGCCATGAATTGCAACCATTACATTACATCTCTTTGATTCAATCTTATGTCATTAATCGTTACAACAAAATAACTATACAAAGTCTTACATCATAACTAAATATCCATATACATTAGATAGCTCAACTTACATTTCAACAACATGTTACGTTCAAAATATGAAATACATTTCTCATAAAACATAAGTAATCTTTGCGAATATAGATCTCTATAACTCACATAGCACGTATCTTTACCTTAAAATCTTGACATGCAAAAGTGGTTATTTGCAAGATTGAGCTCGACAGCCCAGCAAAGTCTAACAGTTTTTATACATCACATAACACATAATAACATGCTCGATATACATCTCATTAAAGTAACATGGCATACATGCTTTTAATTCACATAGCAAATATAAAGATTGAGTTCCTTACTCAATCATCATTACTTAGCCAAAACAATGCAGTCATATATTGATTTTAACATTTCATGATTCAACATGCATAACATATCATGCAATTTAAAACAGTTCATCAAGTCCACGTAGAAAATAGGAACCGAAAGACTTGCCTTGATCGTTGTTTACCAATAATAGTTTAACAGCTTACAGCTATCTGCACTTCACGTGCCCTACGCAATTATATAATCATACACATCAAATATTAGTCACATAACAACACATAGTAATTGTAATATAAACTCTACTCTACGTCTCATAACCCTTCCTATCATAAATACACAATGTTCAACTTAATTGGGTTAACTTTCAACTTATATCTCCCTATAATTCATTTTCGCAGTTCATTCAAGTGCTTAAGTCTTGCTAGGACTACTTATTGGTTTTATATTAAACTCATTCCATATCTTATAATATCCATTTCAATGGAATTGAAACACTTTTTAAGTTCATTAACACTTGGCACGGCGTTTCGAAGTTCATTCGTCACACGCCAAATTTGCCTCTCTTGTGTATGCTTACTATGCTTCTATAACTCATCTAATACATCATATATTAATGTTAAACATCATTATATTTACTATTATTCATGTTTTGTAACTTTGGACAACATCTTTTATGGTCTGGAGCACGACACATGCATATGTGCATGTCCGACACCCTCCGATTGCCTCCAAAAACACAACATTCCTAAAGATGACCATTTTGACCCATCCTAATGACCTCAAATTGAAAAACGTAAAGAACGAAAGTTGTAGGTATACTCATCCTCGTTCCGGATCATCTTGAATCACCTCAATCGGAGTTCGTATGAGGAAGTTAAGGCCATTTTACTACAGGAGGTCAAAACTGTCCAACCCAAACCACTTTTCTGGCGTCGGGGCGCGGAACAGTGGCGCTGGGGCGCGAGCTACAGCGCTGGGGCGTGAGCTACTGGCCCGTTTTGGTGCTGGGGCACAAACCTTGGCGCCAGGGCGCGAAATTTGGCGCTGGGGCGTGAATTTTGACGCTGGGGCGCCGAAACTCGCAGAACCCAACTACGAAGAACATAACAACTAATTTTTTTTTGTCTATTACTTCAATTCTAACACTAATTAACATTCATAACTTCATCGCAAACTACACATAAACGTTTAACAATCATCCATATAACAATTACCAACAATTAAACAACTACTTTAGAAAACTTCATTATTTGAAAACACTGTTTTTAAGAAAAACTCCATTATTAACGTTGTTTAACACTGTAATATCAAAAATAACCCAAACTTGATTATTTTAAAGTACGATTCTCTGAAATTCATACCCAATTAACATACATAAGCTTCAATTTCACAATTAGCATACGATAAAATACTAATTTTGTTATACTCTAAAACATGTTCATGTTCATCCTCATGTCCACTGTAAAACTAATTTCTTCTTTCTCTTTGAACGTATTTTAGCATACAACATATATATACATTTATGCTAGTATAACCATTAAAATTATAAATACACATAATTTCCTAACCAATTATAAAATCATGGTTTTATAGAAAGTTTGTATAGAATTTTATGTTACCGTCAAATTCAAAAACACAGAGACTTAGAGATTATAACGTAAAACATATATGTTAAGGTTATGTAACATACCTTTTTGTTGCTTAAGAAATTCTTGTTAAACGCTGAGAATTTGTTTTGGTGGCTTTGGAATCACAGACTTGTCTTTCTCTCAAACTCTCTCAAACTTTATGAAACTTTTCTTTCTTCTTCCATTTTCTCTCTTAGGCTTTAGCCAAATAGATTAGATGTAACTAAAATAAACTAACGTATCTTTTCAAAAGTTTTAAAACTGACGCCACTAATGGCATTATTAAAACAACGGTTACCACAAATTATTATACATTATTTATATTTTCTTTATTTACTTTATATTATTAATAAATTAAATTTAAAAATTCAAAATCCATAAGGCTCCGTTTGGCAAAACGCTTTAAAATTAAAGACTTAATATATATTTAAGGTTTGTTTGGCAAAATAAATTAAAACTACTTTAATTTATTTTAATAACCACTTATAATAAAGTTATTTGTCACACTTCTAATTAATTAAGTTTTCATACTTAATTTAATTAATTCTAATAACAATTCATAATATTATAACTTTCTAATTAAATTAGAATACTATCTCAGAATTTCCTTAACTCATTAATTATTTATTAAATAATTAATTAATCAACTCAAATCAAAACAAACAAACATTTATGCACGATAAATACATTCATTAAATATTTATATAATTTAATAAATATTTAAATATTATAATTAAAAATCTAGATTGTTACATCATTCCCTCCTTACAAGGATTCTGTCCTCAGAATCACAACTCAAACCACTCATTCGTTACAATCTTTCATACTTACAAAGATTCTGTCCCAAGAATCGAAGACACAAATTACACAAATAACTCAGAGAAATCTTTCATCATTTTATCTAAATATAGATTTTATATTTCCTACTATATTCATTACCTAACAAATTCTAGGTTTCATTTCATAACTTTCATTTGAACTCAATTATATTTTGAGTATTATATACCTTTTAACCCATTCATTTCCTTTTCTAAGGATCGTTATCATCAACACTCGGGATATTACATTCACCATTTCTTCTAAGAATTTCGTCCTCGAAATTTTATTTATTAATTTTTATTCATTCATTCTATCAAATTAGATTTTACATTACTACTTCATTCATTCCTTAGGTTCTATAACCACTTCTTCCACAAAGATCATTCTACAATTCATACAATTATTAACTTTTCTATTAAAAGTTTCACATTATTCTTTAATAACTCATATCCTTCTGACTTCAAAATCTCTTTTCTCACTTATTCGACATATTCATCATTCAGTGTCGTATTCTATGACTCACTTCTTTCTAAGGAATATCATCCTTACCACATTCACCTTTTAGAATACCAAAAATCTTCCATAATTGCTCAATAATTGGGAAGCGATATGAATAACAGGAATTTAAAAGATTCCAAATCATGCTGAGGGTCATAAGACCACGAACTATGTCCACAGTTGCAAGTAATCTTTCAACTTCAACTTTAACAGTCATAAGACTATAAGGACCCCCGTACTTAGGGTGTTAAGCCCTTCGTACGATGTAGTGTGCGCAAACATTTAAACGCTATGCGTATGTCCATAGTTATAAGTAATCTTTCAACTTAAACTTTAACAGTCAGAAGACTATAGGGACTCCTCGTAGTTAGGGTGATCAGCCCTTCGTACAATGTATTGTGCACAAACATCTCAACGCCTCCGCGTAATCCCCTATAAAAGGGTTGTTCATCTCAGCTTTTCAACATCTGAATCCGCACCAAAATAATTTGGTTTGGCATAACTTCTCAAGAAACTCTTGAATTTCATGAACATCTTTCAATATTCGTCTAGCTGAATCAAATAGCATAGACTTCTACAACAATTCGAACGTCAATCGAAATATACATATACATATATATATATATATATATATATATATATTCTCATATCTTAAAGAAATCTCAAAAATCTTTTTATGACGTCATGATACCGCACTGTATTTACAGTCCGTTGAGGATTCCGTCATTTGGTGACTTTATCATACTACATCATACCATAGTGGGTTGACGATCCTTAGATCACATCCAACACTAGGTAATACTGCATTGATGACTCCATCGTTTTTATCATCTTTGCACCAGGTTACATGATACATTAATGATATAAAATACATTTTGATATATTGCAAATCATTTTTGTCTAGCCGAAGTAATTAGCATAGATATACGAATAACAGTATTGTTGTTAAAACTCATTGGTTCCATCATTTGATCCAATGTTTTTCAAGAAAATAAAAGTGTAAACATCAGCACGAAGTCAATAAATTTTGAAAGTATAGCATAGCTAGTAGATTTAGAATACTTATGCTTCCACCATCAACTCCACTTTCTATAATGATTCATTGCTTAATAGGTCTATCTATTCATATCATCCTCAATACTCCATTCACACTTAACGACCCCAGTTCGTCAAACTTACCACACGTTATGAGTTCAGGAACTTGCCACAATCATATGAGTTTAAGAACTTATCCTAGTCAGACCATAGGCGTCCATTCACTGAGGGGTTCAAAAACATACCATATAATTATGAGTCACGAACCTACCATAAGTATGAGTTTTAAGAACTCGCACTTAACCTTATAATATTCTCTAACTATACTCTACCTATCTGTTATACACATGAGAAAAGAATCACCTTCTCAACAGGCATATAGCAAATAGCGCGACACAAACATTCCAATGATTATCAATGTGATAAACTGAGTGCAAGCACAAAATCCTCGCCCATACAAAGGTTTATACAACTCATCCATCACATGAGTTCTCAATTGAAATCCCACCTAACTCTATCTTTCTTTTAACTTGCTCTTTGCTCGATACGAATTCCTCATATCATATCATCTATAACTCCTCATGAGTTATCTCGTACTATTTCATAGTACACCATCTTCATAGCATTAAGCTATAATCATTCAAACATTACAGACCATCTTTCTTTTATAATTTAAACAGATCACGTCGTGGCCTTATTCTATAATCATCTCTCTTAAAATTCTTTTGTTAACTCGTGATCGTTTTGTTTTACGATCCTCATTCTTTCTCTTTTTCATCATTTACGACATTATTCGTTATCTTGGCTATTGGAGTTAGGAAACTCCCATTTCTTACCTTTATATCTCTTCAAGATTCTTCTTTGAATCTTCTTGTTTATATAACAATTCTTACTTTAAGAATTCCTAACTTCAGTTACATCGCTCAAAATTTCATTCGAGTTCTACACTTTCATCATATGTGTCCATTTCTACACTTGGTACACATCGAGTCTCTAACAGTTTCAATATGGTACGCTGAGTGGTTTCCCACAAACAACCAACAAACTAAGTTCCGAGTTGCTAGTTCGTATATACCTCCGCTCTATGAAGGAATCGTTTAGCCTAGATACCATACATCAACTACTAAAGAGTACAATTGCACCATACTTAGATATAACTCTCTTTTCTTAACTTCTTTATCACTCTTCTTATAGACACTGTCTATTTATTATCACATTGCATCCTTATTATATTCATATTCCTGATAACTCTGCGAGATTCTTCTTTGAATCCTTTCACGCAAGTTTAAATCCCCTCTTTATAAATTGCTTAAATTACTTCTTATTGTTCAAACTCTATTTGAGCTTATTCTTTCATTATATTCACCTCTCTTCTCTAAGGTTATAGCCTACGGTACTCCTACCTAAGGTTTATAACCTACAGCTTTGATACCAACTGTAACGATCCCAAAATCTATACAATTTAAATCCCGACTTTGGTCGTTAACCATACATTCAACCTCTAAATAATACATCATTATTCGATGTTAAACTTAATAAAATTGCGGAATATTTAAAACTTTTATACATTTCCTTCTTTCTTGCCCTGAATCGCAACCATTACATTACATCTCTTTGATTCAATCTTATGTCATTAATCGTTACAACAAAATAACTATACAAAGTCTTACATCATAACTAAATATCCATATACATTAGATAGCTCAACTTACATTTCAACAACATGTTACGTTCAAAATATGAAATACATTTCTCATAAAACATAAGTAATCTTTGCGAATATAGATCTCTATAACTCACATAGCACGTATCTTTACCTTAAAATCTTGACATGCAAAAGTGGTTATTTGCAAGATTGAGCTCGACAGCCCAGCAAAGTCTAACAATTTTTATGCATCACATAACACATAATAACATGCTCGATATACATCTCATTAAAGTAACATGACATACATGCTTTTAATTCACATAGCAAATATAAAGATTGAGTTCCTTACTCAATCATCATTACTTAGCCAAAACAATGCAGTCATATATTGATTTTAACATTTCATGATTCAACATGCATAACATATCATGCAATTTAAAGCAGTTCATCAAGTCCACGTAGAAAATAGGAACCGAAAGACTTGCCTTGATCGTTGTTTACCAATAATAGTTTAACAGCTTACAGCTATCTGCACTTCACGTGCCCTACGCAATTATATAATCATACACATCAAATATTAGTCACATAACAACACATAGTAATTGTAATGTAAACTCTACTCTACGTCTAATAATCCTTCCTATCATAAATACACAATGTTCAACTTAATTGGGTTAACTTTCAACTTATATCTCCCTATATTTCATTTTCGCAGTTCATTCAAGTGCTTAAGTCTTGCTAGGACTACTTATTGGTTTTATATTAAACTCATTCCATATCTTATAATATCCATTTCAATGGAATTGAAACACTTTTTAAGTTCATTAACACTTGGCACGGCGTTTCGAAGTTCATTCGTCACACGCCAAATTTGCCTCTCTTGTGTATGCTTACTATGCTTCTATAACTCATCTAATACATCATATATTAATGTTAAACATCATTATATTTACTATTATTCATGTTTTGTAACTTTGGACAACATCTTTTATGGTCTGGAGCACGACACATGCATATGTGCATGTCCGACACCCTCTGATTGCCTCCAAAAACACAACATTCCTAAAGATGACCATTTTGACCCATCCTAATGACCTCAAATTGAAAAACGTAAAGAACGAAAGTTGTAGGTATACTCATCCTCGTTCCGGATCATCTTGAATCACCTCAATCGGAGTTCGTATGAGGAAGTTAAGGCCATTTTACTACAGGAGGTCAAAACTGTCCAACCCAAACCACTTTTCTGGCGTCGGGGCGCAGAACAGTGGCGCTGGGGCGCGAGCTACAGCGCTGGGGCGTGAGCTACTGGCCCGTTTTGGTGCTGGGGCACAAACCTTGGCGCCAGGGCGCGAAATTTGGCGTTGGGGCGTGAATTTTGACGCTGGGGCGCCGAAACTCGCAGAACCCAACTACGAAGAACATAACAACTAATTTTTTTTTGTCTATTACTTCAATTCTAACACTAATTAACATTCATAACTTCATCGCAAACTACACATAAACGTTTAACAATCATCCATATAACAATTACCAACAATTAAACAACTACTTTAGAAAACTTCATTATTTGAAAACACTGTTTTTAAGAAAAACTCCATTGTTAACGTTGTTTAACACTGTAATATCAAAAATAACCCAAACTTGATTATTTTAAAGTACGATTCTCTGAAATTCATACCCAATTAACATACATAAGCTTCAATTTCACAATTAGCATACGATAAAATACTAATTTTGTTATACTCCAAAACATGTTCATGTTCATTCTCATGTCCACTGTAAAACTAATTTCTTCTTTCTCTTTGAACGTATTTTAGCATACAACATATATATACATTTATGCTAGTATAACCATTAAAATTATAAATACACATAATTTCCTAACCAAATTATAAAATCATGGTTTTACAGAAAGTTTGTAAAGAATTTTATGTTACCGTCAAATTCAAAAACACAGAGACTTAGAGATTATAGAGTAAAACATATATGTTAAGGTTATATAACATACCTTTTTGTTGCTTAAGAAATTCTTGTTAAACGCTGAGAATTTATTTTGGTGGCTTTGAAATCACAGACTTGTCTTTCTCTCAAACTCTCTCAAACTTTATGAAACTTTTCTTTCTTCTTCCCTTTTCTCTCTTAGGCTTTAGCCAAATAGATTAGATGTAACTAAAATAAACTAACGTATCTTTTCAAAAGTTTTAAAACTGATGCCACTAATGGCATTATTAAAACAGCGGTTACCACAAATTATTATACATTATTTATATTTTCTATATTTACTTTATGTTATTAATAAATTAAATTTAAAAATCCAAAATCCATAAGACTCCGTTTGGCAAACCGCTTTAAAATTAAAGACTTAATATATATTTAAGGCTTGTTTGGCAAAATAAATTAAAACTACTTTAATTTATTTTAATAACCACTTATAATAAAGTTATTTGTCACACTTCTAATTAATTAAGTTTTCATACTTAATTTAATTAATTCTAATAACAATTCATAATATTATAACTTTCTAATTAAATTGGAATACTATCTCAGAATTTCCTTAACTTATAATTAATTAATCAACTCAAATCAAAACAAACAAACATTTATGCACGATAAATACATCCATTAAATATTTATATAATTCAATAAATATTTAAATATTATAATTAAAAATCTGGATTGTTACACAAAATCTAATTAAAGATTTGCTAATGAGAATAAGGATCCCATTTTAAATGTATATAGCCTTGTGGTGACACAACAAACTATATATAAATAAATAGGTAGACAACTCTTGCCAATTACATCAACTATGCAACTCCTTGTATTTTATCTCTTAGATTATTTTGATCAAGTGGTGGCACATCCGAATCAAAATTATCCAAGTTAAGTCCAACCTAGCACTTCATATATTCAAAAAAAAAATATTATCCTTGTGGTGACACAACAAAACAACATTGTTCAATTTTCTTTATAAGCATCAAATGTAATAAAATTAACATCTCAAAGAATTAAGATAAGCCTTGTGGTGACACAACAAACTAATAATAATTTATTGATACTCTATTATTTTTTATCATACTAGAAGGCGACGTTCGATATTCCAAATATCTTTGAACGCTTAGGATTTAATATAAAATATTTGAGGGATTTGTTATTAATTTGTCTCATCTTGTTTAGTGCGCATGCACACACACACACACACACACACACACACACACACACACACACACACACACACACACACACACATATATATATATATATATATATATATATATAAAATACGCGTCATATTAATTAACATGCGAAGCATATTTGCATAATATATAATATATATAGTATAAGAATGCACATATAGAATACTATATTCTACTTGAATTGATTATGGCCTTGCCTTTTATTCTAGTTTGGTTCACTAGAACGACCAAGTGAACCAAAAGGTCAAACTCTAGGGTGCAAGAATTAATATTTAAATATAACTATTACATTTAAACCCGGGCTCCATTACAAACGGGTCTTCAAGCGCTCCTTGCTCCTTGATCTCTAATTCTTCAAAATTAATTCTAACTATTTCTATTACAAAACAATTTAAAATAAATAGAAACCTTGATCAGCAGTCAAGGGGAAGTACATAGGAGGGAGATAGAATTTACATTAAGAAAAAAAATTAGAGAAGACGAGGTACACAGACCCCATTTAATAAAACACATACATTCATGCATCCAACTAAAATAAAATTCAATCACATTGGTCAATAGTCTATAATCAATCTCATTTATTATCATACACATCATCATTTACATCAATAAATAACATTCATCTCATGAATAATAAACATTCAATATATATATTGATATCATTTAATGGGCAAATTTAGTTAGTATAAAATCTAATTTTGAATCAAAATAAACTCCTTTATTTTAATCCAAATTTAAATCAAAATAAATCTCTTTTATTTTAATTTATCATATTTTGAATAAAATAAACTATTTTATTTTAATCAAAATCTTTAATCAAAATAAACTCCTTTATTTTAATTAATTATGGAATCCAATTCCAAGTCAAAATAAACTCCTTTATTTTGGAAAGACGGATTTTTTTTTCTATTCACAAATAAACTCCTGTATTTTAAATAATATGAAATCTTATTCCATATCTAAATAAACTCATTTATTTAAGGAAATATGGATTCTCTTTTCTATTAACAAATAAACTCTTTATTTTGAATAATATGAAATTTTATTTCATATCTAAATAAACTCCTTTATTTAAGGAAACATGGAATCATCTTTCCTATTCATAAATAAACTCCTTTATTTTAGGAAACATGTAATTCAATTTCAACTCTAATTAGTTATCATGGAATCCAATTCCAACTCTAATTAGTTAGCATGAAATTTAAAATTAAAAGAAACTCTTTATTTTAATATTAAAATAAACATTTTATTTTAATTATAAAATAATTAAAGTATATATATATATATATATATATATATAAAGCGAAGTTACTAAGTGCGACCTTCCATGTCCTAGATCAAAAAGACAAATGTATGATATATGATATCCAGGATCATTTAAAAGTTAGCAGGATTATATATATATATATATATATATATATATATATATATATATATATATATATATATATATATATATATATTTCGACTCTTAAATGCACAACTTCAAATAATACAAATTAGAAACTCTTTTTTAATTTCATTCTGCCTTGGCCAAGGACTACTAGGTTGTCATTTATCGAATCACATAGGGAATTTCTCTTCTTTTACTAGAAGTGATAGATTCTTTATTGATCATACAAGTATTATCTCCATGTACAACTTATTATACCCAAGCATATCCTTTGATATACCCTAAGGGTCTTAAGGAATAACTCAAAGTATAACTCATCATACACAAGATACTATGATGATCTCAAGTCCAAGGATCACTTGTACTACTATCACTACAGGAATTCCTATTGACAGGCAAGTAAAACTCCATTAGGTATTCCTTAGCGAGCCACATTCAGTGAACTTATTCTCTAATAAGCACCTACATACTTTGTAACACCCCAAATTATTAATAAATGAAATTTAATTTCCTCTATTTATTATTCTGAAATAGTAAGAGTTGATTTGATTAATGTGGTTAGTTATGGGTAAAATGCGCAAATATTTTAAATAAGCAAGTGGTTATAAAATATTCATTGTTGTCGGGGAATATTTGTTTGGTCGTGGAATATTCTTGTTGTCGGGGAATATTCGTACGACGGCGCAGCCTTGTGTGGGCCCCATAACAGAAAACGATTGGATGAAGAAAACGACAAAAATAAGTTGTTTATAAATAACGGCGTAGTTGTTACCGTTAATACTGTTGGAATACCCGGTGGTTAAAACACGGTAATACGCGTAGCACAATGTATTGCACCAATTATTGATTCTTACGTAAGAAGGCACTACTCAATAATTGTTACAGTAATTACTGTTCAATATTGTATTTTATTGATTCAATAATTGCTGCGTTGATATTTTATATTACTGTTGTTTCAATAATTGTCACTACGCAGTATTTATTATTATCGGAGCAATAATTCATATTATCTGAATAATATAATTAGATAACATTATTGGCAATGTCTAGAAAGTTCTGTCTAAGGAGAGGTTTGGTCATCTAATTGCGCGCCAGTAAGGAAGAGATCCTTATTGGAAAGCCCCCTCTTTCCTGGGAACGGCCTGGTTGTCAGTACTGTGATTCTGTAATATTATTTGTGTATAATTAATTATTGATTTATATGATGAGGAAAATATTAATTTTATGTGGATATAGATGGAGAAAATTTTTAATGTGACAATTGTTGAAAATTAATATTTTATCTTTTTCTGATAAAATAATTCATTTAAATATATTATTTTAATAATATATTGATGGTGATATTTTTACAATAAATGTGGGATATATGAGTATATGAGGAGGAAGAGTATTTTTGTGGCATTAAATGATTAACACATGTTTTGTGTGTTGGTGGACACAATTCTTGACCGAAAATTTATTATTGACTGTAAAATCGCCCGTTTATGAATTTCGGTCAATTTCTGTTTGAAATTTGGAAAAACTTTCTTCTGTAAAGTTGTAGAGAATTGAATTTCCTATAAAAACTCATGATATTCGAATTTTTTGATAAAAGGGCTATTTATTATGAATTATTGAAGTTCTGAAGTTCCGAAATAATTGATTTTTGGAAGTTTTATTTATTATTTTGAAGAAAAACGTTTTTTGGCATTTAAGTGGGCTAACATGTGATATAAATGGGCTGAGATCAGATGTCTAGAGGTGGGCTAAGGAAAATTTGATAAATATATTATTATTATATTAAATTTTCTGCTTTGGTGTTCTAAGCATTTTCCTATAAATAGGGTGCTTAGGTTAGAATTGAAAATCACACCAGAAACACAAGTTTCTCTCTATTTCTCTCTCTATATCGAGCGTATTCTTGTGAGTATTTGATACTTTGAGTGTTGCTATACGGTGCAAGTTTCTTTCAGCACTATATCTAGTATTCCAGCCAGAAGTACCGTCTTTCCGAGGTAAGGGATGTTATTTCTTCTTAAATGATATTATTTTCTTCAATATCATTATGCCGAAGTATTGATCTGAATTTTTATCAAATTTGGAACTTTTCATGTCGAGGTTACTATTCATGAGTTACTATTCATGAGTTACTATTCACGAGTTACTATTCACCGAAAAATGAAATTTCCTTCTTTTCGTCCAAATATCTGTTCTGGATACTAGCTTTGATTGTATCCATGTTTTGATCATTCTTGAATTTTACTTCACTATGATAAGGTATTTTTGGACATGGATAAATTGAAATACGAATCCTTAATATTTGTTATTTTGCTTCACTGGATTCGTTTTCTTTAAAATATTTTTCATCATCCTCAGTCTTAAATGATGATATAACTGAATATCTTTGGCCTGTAGTACAAAGATGAATAATTTCTGATGAATATCTTTGGCCCGTAGTGCAAAGATGAACAGGTGTTGAGGTGAACATGACCAACTGATGGATATCTTTGGCCTGTAGTGCAAAGATGACTATTTGATTCAAGATATTTATTGATTGATGTTACAGGGATAAAATGTTGATGATGGGCTTTTAAATTCATAGATAATCGTAGATTTCATTCTCTACGTAACTTCTCTATGAATTATTATTTTCCGCTGCGAATATTGAATTAAAACTTGTTGTCTATTGTATTCTATTAAATTTTTCCCTGTTGAAGACTAACGATAATTTGTTGTATATTATCTTAGTCATAATATTCTTTACTGGGCTAGTTGAGCTCACCCTTTTCCTTGTTGTTCCATTTTCTTCTCAGGAGGCGAGAATGTAGCAGGTACTAGTCGGGGTATGGAATGAAGGTTCTAGGAAGTTGTTTTAGTAGTCCTCACCATTTTTTTGTAAAATATTGTTCCAATAATTGTAATGAGGACTTATTTGAGTGTGGATATTGTCTAGATGACAATATTTGTATTTACACTCATAGTTTTTATGTTGTATTAATAAAGTTGTAGTTGTTTCTGTACCATGTTATTGACGACTCAGAATAGGTGTTGTATACCTGTTTTGGGGGTGTCACAGTTGGTATCAGAGCTTAGGGATATGATCTCTGGCGGAGATCGGGGAATAGAACTAGGAGAGGAGAGACGAGTAAATCCTTCGCTAGTGTGTCCTACCTAAGCTTATTTGTTGGTCGGTCATAATATAGGGATATTATGTGATTTGTTAATTTGTTAAATTAACCCTTGTTTTATGGCAGTATTTAAGAATGTCGACTGAGAATGTTAACAGTGGAGTAAATGAAACCATGGAGACACTTGTACTCACCAACGAGGAGAACGTGCAACAGGCTGGCAATGTTCCTCCTGTGAACAACACCACTGAGCAGACGATGAACGATGAGATGTTTAGAAGCTTTTTGCGATTCATCCAAAACCAGACGAAGGAGATTCCTGTTCAAAATATAGGAAGAAACAATGGCAACGCACAGCTGGTCACAGCCAAGCAGTTCAAAGAGTTGGGACCACCAGAATTCTGGGGAAAGCCAGATCCGATTAAGGCGGAGACATGGGTCAAGCAAATTACCAAGATATTTGATGTCTTGGGATGCACGGAGGAACAGAAGGTTCCATTCGCCACCTTTATGTTCCGTGGCGAGGCAGACTACTGGTGGGAATCTGTGAAGCGTACCCATCCAGCTGCACTCAGCATGTCATGGGAGATATTTCAGAAGCTATTCAATGACAAGTATTTTCCTGAAAGTATTCGTCATATGAAGGAGGTAGAGTTTATTAGACTGGAGCAGAATAACATGACGGTGTCCCAGTACGAGGCGAAGTTTGCGGAGTTGTCCAGGTTTGCACCTCATTTGGTGGAGAATGAGGAACGTATGACGCGGATGTTTCTGAGAGGTTTGAAACCCGGCATACGTCAATATCTCATTTCTCATAAATTTTTTCTCTATTCAGATGTTGTCAACAGGGCTCAATTGTTGGAGCGAGATAACGAGTACGGTCAACCGAGGGACCACAACCAGGATCATATCGGTGACAACAGTCATCATAATAATGATAACCAGCGGAGAAAGAAAAGTACAGACAAGAACGGCAACCACTCTGGTGGTAATCGTGGCTATAAAAATAGAAGAAGCGAGTCGGGAGGAGATTTTAAAAAGAGGAAATTCAACAATGACAATACGAAGACGTCAGCACCAGCAGCAACTGGTTCCAAGGGAGGAGAACGACCACCGGTCATATGCTATAAATGTGGAAAAGAGGGACATATCAGCCCAAACTGTCCACAACAGTTCAAGGTATGCTATAATTGTGGAAAGGAAGGACATATCGCTCGAGATTGTACGATAGCGAAACCAAGTTCAGCGGGGACGGTGACTCAAAAGGCTGCCCCAGAAAAGTCAAAGTCAACGGTTCCTGGAAGAGCGTTTGTCGTGACTGGTCAACATGCGAGGAACCCAAACGAGGTGATCAAGGGTAAGCTAATCATAAATTCATGTGAAGTTTATACCTTACTAGATACCGGTGCTACCCATTCATTTATTTCTCCTGCTTGTGCTCAACGTTTAAACTTGACTCCGGAGAAATTAGACTTTGATTTATCTGTGGAGACTCCGTTAGGGAAAACTTTCATCACATCCACTGTTTATAAATCTTGTTTGATCCAAGTTGGTACCATCACCTTACCTGTTGACCTTATCTCTTTAAAGATACTTGCATTTGACGTGATTTTAGGAATTGATTGGTTAACTACTCATCATGCCAAAATTGATTGTTTTCGTAAGGTGATTAGTTTTCATATTCCTAATCAACCTGTTGTTCGAATTCAAGCAACAAAGCCATTAAAATCAATCACTGTCATATCAAGTCATAAAGCTATTCGTTTATTAAAAAACGGATGTCAAGCTTTCTTAGCCCATGTTATGGATTTGAATAAAGACACGTCAAATTTGAATAATATTCCTGTTGTTAGTAACTTTCCTGACGTATTTCCTGAAGAACTTCCCGGTCTACCCCCGGAACGTGAAGTTGAATTCTTTATTGATCTTGAACCTGGTACAAAGCCTATTTTTAAAACCCCATATCGAATGGCTCCTATTGAACTTCAGGAGTTAAAAGTCCAACTACAAGAGTTGTTGGACATCGGTTTCATTCGTCCTAGTACATCTCCTTGGGGTGCTCCTGTTTTATTTGTAAAGAAGAAAGACGGGAGTATGCGACTTTGTATCGATTACCGGGAATTAAACCATGTCACCATCAAGAATAGGTATCCGCTACCTCGTATTGATGACCTGTTTGACCAGTTACAAGGAGCACAATTCTTTTCAAAAATCGATCTTCGTTCTGGATATCATCTGCTGAAGGTTAAAACTGAGGATATTCCGAAGACTGCCTTTAGAACTCGGTACGGGCATTATGAATTCTTAGTCATGTCTTTTGGATTGATTAATGCTCCTGTGGCTTTCATGGATATGATGAACCGAGTATTCAAGGATTATTTGGATCAGTTCGTTGTTGTCTTTATTGATGACATCCTCATATATTCCAAAAGCCGTGAAGATCATGAGCACCATTTGAAGCTGGTACTCCAAAGGCTGCGTGAAAACAAGTTATATGCTAAGTTGAAGAAATGCGAGTTCTGGCTTGAGGAAGTAGCATTCCTAGGGCACGTGGTGTCAAAACATGGAGTATCTGTGGACCCGGCGAAGATTGAAGCAATACAAATCTGGGAGCAACCGAAGACGGTGACCGATGTACGTAGCTTTCTAGGCTTAGCTGGTTATTATCGGAGATTCGTAGAAGGGTTTTCTCGAATCGCTACCCCATTAACTCAGCTGACTCGGAAGGATATCAAATTCGTATGGAGCGAAGAATGCGAGAAGAGTTTCCAAGAGCTTAAGAGGAGACTCATTTCGGCACCTGTTCTGACAATACCATCTGGTTCGGATGGATTTGTTATCTACAGCGATGCTTCAGGTAAAGGGTTAGGATGTGTTCTCATGCAACGTGGGAAAGTCATAGCCTATGCCTCGCGACAACTTAAAGAATATGAGAGGAATTATCCTACTCATGATCTAGAGTTGGCAGCAGTCGTTTTCGCGCTGAAGATCTGGAGGCACTATCTATATGGGGAGAAAGTGGAGATATATTCAGACCATAAAAGCCTCAAATATTTCTTCACTCAGAAAGAACTCAACATGCGGCAACGACGTTGGCTCGAGCTGTTAAAAGATTACGACCACACTATTCAATACCATCCTGGAAAAGCAAACGTGGTAGCTGACGCGTTGAGTAGAAGATCATATGCAGGAACGAGTGCGATGATGTCAAGTATATGCATAGAACCAACTTTAATCGATAAAGTTAAAGTTGCTAAAGCTACAGACCCGGAGCTGATGCGTATGAAGAAGAAAGTGCAAGAAGGTGCTATTCCAGAAGTAAGAATCGATGAAGAAGGAATACTTCGAGTCCACTCCAGACTTTGTGTTCCTAACGATTCTGATTTGAAGTACAAGATCATGATGGACGCACACAATACACCATTTGTAATCCATCCTGGAAGTACTAAAATGTATCGTGATCTTCGACATACATTTTGGTGGAACAATATGAAGAGAGAGATTGCAAAGTTTATCTCGAGGTGTTTAACTTGTCAACGTGTAAAGGCGGAGCATCAAGTACCAAAGGGTCCATTGCAACCACTTGAGATTCCGAAATGGAAGTGGGAACACATTACCATGGATTTTGTTACGGGTCTTCCCACTGTTTCTCAAGGTATAAATGCTATTTGGGTTATAGTTGATAGATTAACCAAGTCTGCTCATTTCTTGCCGATACGGGAGACTTATTCCCTTGAACGTCTTGCTAGTATGTACGTGAATGAGATTGTAAGATTGCATGGCATGCCAGTATCCATAGTTTCGGATCGTGACCCAAGATTCACTTCAAGATTTTGGGTTAGCTTGCAAAAAGCTATGGGCACGGATTTACGGTTCAGTTCGGCATACCATCCTCAAACGGACGGGCAATCAGAGAGGACTATTCAAACTCTTGAAGATTTATTAAGACTTTGTGTCCTAGATTTCAAAGGAAGTTGGGATAAGTACCTACCATTGGTGGAATTCTCCTACAACAACAGTTATCAGGCAAGTATAGGTGTGGCTCCCTTTGAAGCATTGTATGGACGAAAGTGTCGCTCTCCAGTATGTTGGGATGAGGTGGGAGAAGCAACATTGTTGGGACCAGAGTTGGTACGAATGACTACAGAGAAGATCCAAACGATTCGACAACGTATACAAACGGCACAGGATCGACAAAAGAGTTATGTGGATCTTCATCGAAAGGACGTGGAATTTGACATTGGGGATCATGTATTATTACGTGTAGCTCCATGGAAAGGAGTTACAAGATTTGGGAAGAGAGGAAAGCTCAATTCACGATTTATTGGTCCATTTCAGATTCTTGACCGAGTAGGAAATGTGGCCTATAGACTTGCGTTACCTCCAAGTATGTCTCGTGTTCATAATGTTTTTCATATATCTGTGCTTCGTAAATATGTGAAAGACCCGAACCACGTTATTGAGTTAGAACCGGACGAGATAGCCGAAGACTTAACGTACGAGGAGATACCTGTCAAGATCATGGATAAAAAGGAGCATGTCCTACGCACGAAGGTCATACCACAAGTTAAAATTTTGTGGAGAAACCATGCTATTGAGGAAATGACCTGGGAGTTGGAAACGGAAATGAAAGCGAGGTATCCTCATCTTTTCGAAACACCAGGTACGTATGTCAATTTCGAGGACGAAATTTCATAAGGAGGGGAGGTTGTAAGACCCCAAATTATTAATAAATGAAATTTAATTTCCTCTATTTATTATTCTGAAATAGTAAGAGTTGATTTGATTAATGTGGTTAGTTATGGGTAAAATGCGCAAATATTTTAAATAAGCAAGTGGTTATAAAATATTCATTGTTGTCGGGGAATATTTGTTTGGTCGTGGAATATTCTTGTTGTCGGGGAATATTCGTACGACGGCGCAGCCTTGTGTGGGCCCCATAACAGAAAACGATTGGATGAAGAAAACGACAAAAATAAGTTGTTTATAAATAACGGCGTAGTTGTTACCGTTAATACTGTTGGAATACCCGGTGGTTAAAACACGGTAATACGCGTAGCACAATGTATTGCACCAATTATTGATTCTTACGTAAGAAGGCACTACTCAATAATTGTTACAGTAATTACTGTTCAATATTGTATTTTATTGATTCAATAATTGTTGCGTTGATATTTTATATTACTGTTGTTTCAATAATTGTCACTACGCAGTATTTTTTATTATCGGAGCAATAATTCATATTATCTGAATAATATAATTAGATAACATTATTGGCAATGTCTAGAAAGTTCTGTCTAAGGAGAGGTTTGGTCATCTAATTGCGCGCCAGTAAGGAGAGATCCTTATTGGAAAGCCCCCTCTTTCCTGGGAACGACCTGGTTACCAGTACTGTGATTCTGTAATATTATTTGAGTATAATTAATTATTGATTTATATGATGAGGAAAATATTAATTTTATGTGGATATAGATGGAGAAAATTTTTAATGTGACAATTGTTGAAAATTAATATTTTATCTTTTTCTAATAAAATAATTCATTTAAATATATTATTTTAATAATATATTGATGGTGATATTTTTACAATAAATGTGGGATATATGAGTATATGAGGAGGAAGAGTATTTTTGTGGCATTAAATGATTAACACATGTTTTGTGTGTTGGTGGACACAATTCTTGACCGAAAATTTATTATTGACTGTAAAATCGCCCGTTTATGAATTTCGGTCAATTTCTGTTTGGAATTTGGGAAAACTTTCTTCTGCAAAGTTGTAGAGAATTGAATTTCCTATAAAAACTCGCGATATTCGAATTTTTTGATAAAAGGGCTATTTATTATGAATTATTGAAGTTCTGAAGTTCCGAAATAATTGATTTTTGGAAGTTTTATTTATTATTTTGAAGAAAAACGTTTTTTGGCATTTAAGTGGGCTAACATGTGATATAAATGGGCTGAGATCAGATGTCTAGAGGTGGGCTAAGGAAAATTTGATAAATATATTATTATTATATTAAATTTTCTGCTTTGGTGTTCTAAGCATTTTCCTATAAATAGGGTGCTTAGGTTAGAATTGAAAATCACACCAGAAACACAAGTTTCTCTCTATTTCTCTCTCTATATCGAGCGTATTCTTGTGAGTATTTGATACTTTGAGTGTTGCTATACGGTGCAAGTTTCTTTCAGCACTA
The DNA here is from genome assembly GCA_016801055.1 of Panax notoginseng. Taxonomy (NCBI): domain Eukaryota; kingdom Viridiplantae; phylum Streptophyta; class Magnoliopsida; order Apiales; family Araliaceae; genus Panax; species Panax notoginseng. The sequence continues at coordinate 230,269,037 of CM029014.1, forward strand.
TATCTAGTATTCCAGCCAGAAGTACCGTCTTTCCGAGGTAAGGGATGTTATTTCTTCTTAAATGATATTATTTTCTTCAATATCATTATGCCGAAGTATTGATCTGAATTTTTATCAAATTTGGAACTTTTCATGTCGAGGTTACTATTCATGAGTTACTATTCATGAGTTACTATTCACGAGTTACTATTCACCGAAAAATGAAATTTCCTTCTTTTCGTCCAAATATCTGTTCTGGATACTAGCTTTGATTGTATCCATGTTTTGATCATTCTTGAATTTTACTTCACTATGATAAGGTATTTTTGGACATGGATAAATTGAAATACGAATCCTTAATATTTGTTATTTTGCTTCACTGGATTCGTTTTCTTTAAAATATTTTTCATCATCCTCAGTCTTAAATGATGATATAACTGAATATCTTTGGCCTGTAGTGCAAAGATGAATAATTTCTGATGAATATCTTTGGCCCGTAGTGCAAAGATGAACAGGTGTTGAGGTGAACATGACCAACTGATGGATATCTTTGGCCTGTAGTGCAAAGATGACTATTTGATTCAAGATATTTATTGATTGATGTTACAGGGATAAAATGTTGATGATGGGCTTTTAAATTCATAGATAATCGTAGATTTCATTCTCTACGTAACTTCTCTATGAATTATTATTTTCCGCTGCGAATATTGAATTAAAACTTGTTGTCTATTGTATTCTATTAAATTTTTTCCTGTTAAAGACTAACGATAATTTGTTGTATATTATCTTAGTCATAATATTCTTTACTGGGCTAGTTGAGCTCACCCTTTTCCTTGTTGTTCCATTTTCTTCTCAGGAGGCGAGAATGTAGCAGGTACTAGTCGGGGTATGGAATGAAGGTTCTAGGAAGTTGTTTTAGTAGTCCTCACCATTTTTTTGTAAAATATTGTTCCAATAATTGTAATGAGGACTTATTTGAGTGTGGATATTGTCTAGATGACAATATTTGTATTTACACTCATAGTTTTTATGTTGTATTAATAAAGTTGTAGTTGTTTCTATACCATGTTATTGACGACTCAGAATAGGTGTTGTATACCTGTTTTGGGGGCGTCACATACTTGCTTTAGTGTCTCCACACAAATGATCATGAGATCAATCATCCTCATCCAATGAGCAAGCAACGTATGTACCAATCTATCCGGATATACTAATCTCCAATTTAGTAATCTAACGATTGGAAACTATTTTAGTTTTAAGCTTTTTAAGAATTTAGATCTCATTAGAATGATCCTCATCATTATTCTAAAAGCATTGCTTAAAACTATGAGTTTATCACATATTATAAAACAGCATCATGTAGATAATTAAAAGTCTTTAATAAATTAATACTTTTTATTAATAAATGAATAAGATTGTTACAAAGTATATGCTTTATCATCAAACATGATTGGCTTGTGTGCATACTACTTTCAGTTACTTGGTGGGATCAGTTAACTACTAGTCGGAGGAGATGTGGTGAACGACCAATTGAAACTTGGACGAAGATGAAAACAGCAATGAAAAAGAGGTTCGTACGAAGTCACTACCATCAAGATTTGTTTCGAAGTATGCAAAATCTAAAATAGGGAAGTAGGAGTGTGGATGAATATTACAATGAGTTGTTGATTGTAAGACCCCAACTTTCATAAATAAAGATTAATTTTTCTCGAAATATAATTTTTATATTATGGTGTGGATTTGATATAATGTTATAGTTGTGGGTAATATTTATAAATTTTTCAAAGTAAGCAAGTTGATATAAAATATTCGTTGTGTCGGAGAATATTCTTTTTGTCAAGGAATATTCGTACGACGACACCATCATTGGTGGACCCCACAACGGAATAACTTTCGGAGTTAGAAAACGACAGAAATATCTTTTTATAAAAATAACGGCAAAAGTTGTACCGTTAACTATTGGAATACCCGATGGTAAAAGAACAGTAATATGCGTGGTTGCATAGTAGCACACGGTATTGATTATTGATGCTTACGTAAGAAGTCACTCAGTTTATTCAATTATTGCAACAATAATTACTGCATAGTATCTCATATTATTGATTCAATTATTGTCACAGTATCATCTGCATAATATTTATTATTATTAAATCAATAATTGAGATGACAAAGTTATTCATATTATTATTTGCAATATTGACGATGTCTAGAAAGTTCTGTCGAGGAGAGGTTTGGTCACCTAATTACGCGCCAATAGGGAGAAATCCTTATCGGAAAGCCACATCTTTCCTTGGAATGATATGGTTGTTAAATATTGTGAGTTATAATATTAATGATGAATAATTGTTGAAATATTAAAAATGTGTTTATTAAAGATAAATGATTTGTGGTAAATATTTATTCATTTTTTGATATAAATATAGGGATTCGTTATGAGGCGTTTGTTGTAAGTTTGACTTAGTATTCCATGGGATGATTTACTAATTTTATGGACCACCGGTGGTGGTTTTAAAAGTAAATCAATCTGGACCGTCGGTTGTGTTTTTAATAGTAATCAATTTGGACCGTTCGTTCTAATAGTAAATCAATATGGATCGTTCGTGAATCAGTTACTATTTAGTCCATTCTCCTATAAATAAAAGCTTAATTCTTCTTTCATTCTCACCAATTCACTGAGACTCACAAGAGAAACTATAGAGAGAGAAACTATAGAGAGCAAGAAGAAAAGTATTCTGCTACTTCACTATTGCAGTATCCAGTCTTCTACTAAGGTAAGAGGTATTATTTCTTTCGTATTCATAAGGAATACTATTTTTCGTATTCTCCTTTAATATGTAGGAATAACCTGTCTATGGGGATTACATACTGCATGACAGGTGAAAATCCATTTGCAGTTTCGTATATTATTTCTTTTCATATTCTTAAATCTAAACTTACTATGGTAAGTATTACTTCTATAATTTCTAAAATTAGTGAAATATCCTTGAGTTTTGTGCTTCATCCGGTATCGTTTCATTGGAATATTGATCTGAACTTTTTTTATTAAATATCAATATTTTCACCCGAGATACTATTCACGGGTTACTATTCACTTGAATATTATTCACTCGGAGATTCGGGGTACTTTACATACCGGAGTACTATTCACGAGTTACTATTCACTCGATTACTATTCACTCGAGTATTATTCACACGAGAATTTGGGATACTTTTCATGCCGGGGTACTATTCACGAAGTACTATTCACGGGATACTATTCACCCAAAAAATTTATTTCTTTTCTGTCCAAATTATTTATGATACATAGGTATTATTCATAAATTTTACTCCACAAAGCCGTATCATGTTGACAATTTGAACATTATTGAATTCTGGATAAATTAAATTATAAATCTTTAAAATTTATCCTTTGCTTTCATTTAATTGAATTCTTATATCATTGTCATCATCCTCATGCTTATATTGTGATGAAAGTCATCTCTGGCCCGTAGTGCATAGATGGACTGTTGATTGGTATGATTATGATCAGGGATAATTCGGTATAATCATGACCTGTAATGTTACAAATGATAAAAGTCCTCATTGGCCTGTAGTGCACTGATGGACAGTTGTTGGCATGATCATGACCATTGATGATAACATGAATATCCTTGGCCCATAGTGCAGGGATAATTCGTGGACGTGATACTAATGAATATCCTTGGCCAGTAGTGTAGGGATGATTCGATGATGTGGTTTATTTATTAAGCTGAGTCCCAGCGATAAAATTGATAATAAACTGTTTAAATCATAGAAGATAGTAGATATCATGCTCTACTTGACTCTTCTAATGGATTGCTTGTTTCGCTGCAATTAAACTTGATGTTTATTATATTTTATCAGTTTAACATTATTAAAGGCTAACGATAATTTATTCTGCATTATCTTAGTTATAATATTTCTTACTGAGCTAGTTGAGCTCGTCCTTTTGCTTTTATTGTTCTATTCAAGAAATAAGAACGTAGCCGGAACTAGTCGGGGAACGGAGTGATGGTCCGAGATGGTTGTTGTAGTAGTTCTCATTATTTAGTATGATAATAAATGTAATGAGGATTGAATTTGAGTTTGGATATTGTCTATAAGACAATATTCGTGTCAAAACTCAGCTATATTTTGTCGTATTTTACACAACAGTTGTATTAATTAAGTTTGTATTTGAATTCTGTACCATGTATTTGGCGACCCAAGATGGGTGATGTATACCTATTTTGGGGGCGTCACAGTTATGGCTAGAGCTAATATGGAAGAGGATCGCGAGGCAAAAATGGCCCAATTTTTAGCCGGGCTGAATTGGGATATAGCAGACTTAGTAGAACGACAACATTATGTGGAATTGGGAGATATGGTGCATATGACTATAAAGATTGAGAAACAACTTAAGAGGAGAGGTAGCCAGCGTTCAAATATTACCACAGGTGCGACATGGAAATCTAATATTAGAAAGCGTGAAGAAAATCCACGAATAAACAAACCGAAAGTGGAGCCTAAGCCAGGAACGACTAACTGGGGTTTGCAAGGTAAAGCTGAACAACTTTCTTTTAGTCGAAATCGGGATATAGTATGTTTCAAATGTCAAGGCAGAGGCCATATTTCTAGCCAATGTCTAAATCAGAGAACTATGCTATTGCTTGACAATGGAGAGGTAGAAACCAAGGGAGAAGAAAGTTATATTGATTCTATGCCACCATTGGAAGAGATAGATGATAGGGAGGTTGCTATGCACGGTGAGATGTTAGTTACAAGGAGATCACTCAATACACAAGTGAAAGGGGAAGGAAGCGAACAATGGGAAAAATTTTTCCATACTCGATGTCTTGTGAATGGGAAGGTTTGTTGCATTGTGATAGATGGGGGTAGTTGTACTAATGTGTCAAGTACTACCATGGTGGAGAAATTGAGTTTTTCTACATCCAAGCATCCTCAACCGTATCCTTTACAATAGCTCAACGACAGTGCAGATATCAATGTAAGACCCCGAATTTTATGAAATAAAAGTATTCAATTTTTCTTATAATTACTATTCAGTAAATGGTTAAATTGATAAATGTTAAAGTTAAGGGTGATATATGAATTTTTTTTCAAAATACACAAGTGGTTATAAAATATTCATTGTTGTCGGGGAATATTCGTTTGGTCGTGGAATATTCTTTCTGTCGGAGAATATTCGTACGACGGCGCAGCCATTTGTGGGCCCCATAACAGAATAACTGTCAGGTGAAGAAAACGACAAATTTGAGTTTTTACAAATAACGGCGTTGTTACCGTTAACACTGTTGGAATACCCGGTGGTTAAAATACAGTTATACACGGTATTACACAGTATTTTTGAATTATTGATCCTTACGTAAGAAGACACTACTCAATAATTGTTACAGTAATTACTGTTTAATATTTTATTTTATTAATTCAATAATTGTTGCGTTGATATTTTTATTATTGTTGCTCAATAATTGTCACTGCACATCATCTCCATTATCAGATCAATAATTCATATTATTTAGAATAATATTATTAGATAGCATTATTGACAATGTCTAGAAAGTTCTGTCTAAGGAGAGGTTTGGTCATCTAATTGCGCGCCAGTAAGGAGAAATCCTTATCGGAAAGCCCCCTTTTTTCTGGGAACGACCTGGTTGTCATAAATGTGATTCTGTAATATTATTTGTAAATAATTAATTATTGATCTATATGATAAGGAAATATTTATTTGATGTGGATATAAATGAGGGATATATTTTTGTGGTTAAAAATGAAGGAGTTAATGTTGAGGTGTTTTATCTGTATTTTTGTCGGAACGGAGGTATTGAAAATCAAATTAGGGTTTTTAAGATATTTTGCGAGGGTTATAATTTTTAATCTGACCGTTGGATCGTGGTAATATTTGGATATGTTATACATATATAAGTTGAGTTTATGTCCACAAATTTTGAACCGTTAAAAATGAACGTATGATTTGTTATGAATTTTACGAGATGACTGGTTCAGAAATTATTAAATTTTCGGAGTTAATCATTTTGGTAGAAAATTCTAGAATTGGTGGGCCCCACTCTTGGTTGGTGAAGAAATGTGCTGAGATTTTTATTCAAATGTGGTGGGTGGAAATAGTAGCAGGTAAAGCCATCAGGTTACAGGTTAAGTCTGCTTCGGCGTGCTAACATTTTCCTATAAATAGAGGGCTAAGTTAGAATTGAAAATCACACCAGAAACAAGTTTTCTCTCTTTCTCTCTCTAGATTATTGAGTATATTTTGTGAATATTTAGATACTTGGTGAGTTGCTATTAATCAGTGCAAATTTCCTTCAGTGTCATATCCGATATCCAGTCAGAAGTGCTGCTCTTTTGAGTTAAGGGATAGTAAGAGATTTTAAGGGTTGTTATATTTTTCAGTTTCGTAATTTTTCTGACCTTCAAAAATTCTGGAAAAATTTGAAATGATATTTTGATGGGTTTTCTTGATTGTGTCCAAAAATGGTAATTTTTGGATGTATAGATTGAGAGTTATGAATTTTATGAGAAAAGACTATTTTAAAAGTAATCGCTTATAATTCCTTGTGGTTAACTCCAAAATTGATGAAATTTTTATTGGGAGTACATGTATATGATAGAAGTATACTCTGTAAATTTCAGAATTTTTGGACAAAAGTACAATTTTTGATAAATGTCTAAATATTCGGTTGTTTTGGCCATATGAAAAATAGTAAATGACTTTTAAAAATTCTGAGAAAAATATATGTTCACTATGGGACTATATTATGCTAAATCCCAGAAAAGAAATATTTTTGGAACTGATTTGGTATTTTTCATGAAAATGGTCTAGTTATGAGTAAATGAATTAAATATGTTTTGTGAAGTAAGAAAATTAGAAAATTGGATTTTTGTAAGACCCCAACTTTTATAAATAAAGATGAATTTTCTATAAATATCATTTTTGAATATTGTAGAGTTAATTTGATATAATGTTATAGTTGTGGGTAATATTTATAAATTTTGTAAAGTACGCAAGTTGTTATATAATATTCGATTGGTCGGGGAATATTCGTTTTAACAGGAAATATTCGTACAACGACACAATTATTGGTGGACCCCACAACGAAATTATTGTCGGATTGAGAAAACGATAACAATATTTTATTAAAAATAACGGCGGAAGTTTTACCATTGTTACTGTTGAACTACTTGGTAGTAAACGTACAGTAATACGTGTGGTTGCATAGTAGCACACGGTATTGATTATTAATGCTTATGTGAGAAGTCACTCAGTTTGATTCAATTATTGTCAGTTAATAATATGAATTATTTAGCGATAATGACGTTTTGTTTTATTCGTATTATTAACGTAATAAAACAGAAACATCTTTTTATATAAAACAGAATACTTTATTAAAGTTATTCTATAAATAGAATATATTATATTTTATTTAAAAGATTTTTTTTTAAATATGGACCGTCGTATTAAAGTAATCAATCTGGACCGTTCATGGATTAGTTACTATGCATTCTATTTTTCTATAAATAGCAGCTCATTCCTTCATTATTTCTTACGAATTCACTGAACTCTAGAGAGAGAAACTATAGAGAGAAACTATAGAGAGAGAGAAGAAGAGTATTCTGCTACTTAACTACTTCCTTATTTCAGCTCGTCTTTAAAACGGTAAGGGGTGTTATTCTTTCTTATTCATGAAGAGAACTGTTGTTATTCCATTTCTTATTATTCTGTTGGAATAACCTGTATACGCGGATATACCCTATACTTGGTGACATTCTTCTATTATTCTGTTGGAACATCCTGTCTGTGTGTTTTACACCGGACCTGGTTCCGTTTTTATATTCTGTTGGAACATCCTGTCTGTGTGTTTTACACCGGACCTGGTTCCGTTTTTATTATTATTCTATTGGAACATCCTGTCTGTGTGTTTTACACCGGACCTGGTTCCGTTTTTATTATTATTCTGTTGGAACATCCTGTCTGTGTGTTTTACACCGGACCTGGTTCCATTATTTATTATTCTGTCGGAATATCCTGTCTGTGCGTTAATGCCGGACCTGGTTCCATTATTTATTATTCTGTCGGAATATCTTGTCTGTGCGGTCTATCGCATGCATGGTGATTTCTTTTGTTATTCCATTCTTTATTGTACTCAGTTGGTTAAGTTTTGACTTCTATACTCCATAAAATTTGTGAAATATCCTTGATAATTGCGGTTCATCCAGTATCTTTTCATGAAAATATTCTTCTAAGTATTCTTGAATTTTACTCCACAAAGCAATATCATGTTGACAATTTGGACGTTGTTAATTCTTGGATAAATTAATTCTTGAACTTGTTTTTATTGAATTCTTATATCATTGTCATCATCCTCATGTTTATAAAATGTTGAAAGTCATCTGTGGCCTGTAGTGCATAGATGGACTTGGTATGATTATGACCAGGGATTATTCGGTATAATCATGACCGTAATGTTACAAATGATGTGGTAAAAGTCCTCATTGGCCCGTAGTGCGTTGATGGACAGTTGTTGGCATGATCATGACCATTAATGAATATACGAATATACTTGGCCGTAGTGCAGGGGTGATTCGATGATGTGAATTATTTTATTAAGCTGAGTCTCAGCGATCACAGTGTTGGAAAATCTTTTAAATCATAAAAGATAGTAGAGTTTATTTTCTACTTGACTCTTTTAATGGATTGCTTGTTCCGCTGCAGTTAAATTTGATGTCTATTATATTTTATCAGTTTAACATTGTTGAAGGCTAATGATAATTTATTCTGCATTATCTTAGTCATAATATTTCTTACTGGGCTAGTTGAGCTCACCCATTCTTTCACTGTTCTCTTCAGGAAATGAGAACGTAGCTGGGGCAAGTCGGGGAACGAAGTGATAGTCCGAATGATAGTATTAGTTAGTAGTCCTCACTATTCTATGTAATGGTGTGTTAATAAATGTAATGAGGACTCCTTTTGAGTATGAATACTTTCTAGAAGATAATATTTGTATTCAAACTCACAGTTTATGTTTTTTCGTAATGTACACGACAGTTGTATTAGTAAGTTGTATTTGTATTTTGTACTATGTATCTGACGACCCAAGATGGGTGATGTATACCTAATTTTGGGGGCGTCACAGTTGGTATTAGAGCTTAGGGATATGATCCCTGGCTAGGATGTGAGAATAGAACTAGGAGGGGAGAGACGGGGAATTCCTTCGCTAGTATGACCTACCTAAGTTTATTTGCATGGTATTTAATTGGTCGGTCATAATATAAGGATAATATATGACATATCAATTAACTTTTATTTTGTGGCAGTATCTGAAAATGGCATCTGAGAATGTTGAGAATAGCAATGGAGCACAGGCGACTATTGATTCACCACATATCAATAATCATGATAATGTTCATCAGGAAGGTGATAATCCTCATGCAAACAACAACACTGACCAGATGATGAATGATGGAATGTTCAGAGGTTTTATGCAATTCATGCAACAACAGGTGAAAGCGGCTCCTGTCCACAACGTAGGTGGAAATACTGGAAACTCTCTGGCGGTCACCGCTAAACAGTTTAAGGAGCTGGGACCACCGGAGTTTAAGGGAGAACCCAAACCACTTGTAGCTGAAACATGGATAAAGTAGATCACCAAGATATTTGATGTCTTGGGTTGCTCCGAGGAGCAAAAGGTTCCCTTTGCCGCCTTTATGTTGCGAGGAGAGGCAGATTACTGGTGGGAATCGATAAAGCGTACTCAACCTGCCGCACTGAAGATGTCTTGGGAGAAGTTCCAAGAGCTGTTTAATGACAAATACTTTCCCGAGAGTATTCGTCATATGAAGGAGGTGGAGTTCATCAAATTGGAGCAGAATAATATGACCGTGTCGCAGTACGAGGCAAAATTTGCGGAGTTATCCCGGTTTGCGTCCCACCTGGTGGATAATGAAGAAAGAATGACGCGTATGTTTTTAAGAGGTTTGAAGCCAGAGATACGTCAACATCTTGTTTCTCATAAATTGTGTTTGTATTCAGATGTTGTAAATAGGGCTCAGTTGGTGGAGCGCGATAACGAGACAACGCAACCAAAAGAGAGCAGCCGACAAAATGATAATACCAGTGAGAGCAGTCATCGAAGCGGTGACAACAAGCGTGGAGGGAATCAACAGGACAGAAATGGTAACCACTTCGGTGGTAATCAGGGCCAAAACAATAAGAATGGGTATCTCAAGAAGAAGAGATTCAACAATGATGGAAAGACGTCAGCACCAGCACCTGTCGTTAAGGAAGGAGAACGACCACCTATCATATGTTTCAAATGCGGAGGGGAGGGGCACATCAGTCCAAACTGCGCGATGCCGTCCAAAGCATGTTATAATTGTGGAAGAGAAGGTCATTTAGCCCGATTTTGTCGTTTACCGAAGACAAATTCAGCTAGGATGGAGGCACCAAAGGCCGTCCCAGAAAAGTCAAAACTGGTTGTGCAAGGGAGAGCGTTTGTTGTGAACTCCCAGAACGCAAGGAACCCGAATGAGGTCATCACGGGTAAGCTTATCATAAACTCTAACGAAGTCTATACTTTATTTGATACCGGTTCTACCCATTCTTTTATTTCTCCTACTTGCGCTCATCGATTAAATTTGATTCCAGAGAAATTAGACTTTGACTTAGCTGTTGAAACTCCATTGGGAGAAACCTTCATTACATCCACGGTTTATAAGTCTTGTTTGGTTCAAGTTGGTACCCACACATTACCTGTCGATCTTATTTCATTAAAAATACTTGCATTTGACGTGATTCTAGGGATTGATTGGTTAACTACTTATCATGCAAAAATTGATTGTTTTCGTAAGGTTGTTAGCTTTCATATTCCTAATCGACCTATTATGCGAATTCAAGCAACCAAACCATTAAAATCAATCGCTGTCATCTCAAGCCATAAAGATATTCGTTTATTAAAAAATGGATGTCAAGCTTTCTTAGCTCATGTCACAGATCTAAACAAAAATACGTCAGCTTTGAATGATATTTCTGTTGTTAATAAATTTCCTGACGTATTTCCCGAAGAACTTCCTGGCCTACCCCCAGAGCGTGAAATTAAATTTTGTATCGACCTTGAACGCGGTACAAAACCCATTTCCAAAGCCCCATATCGAATGGCTCCTATTGAACTTCAGGAGTTAAAGACCCAACTGCAGGAATTGTTAGACATTAGTTTTATTCGTCCTAGTACTTCTCCTTGGGGTGCTCCTGTTCTGTTCGTGAAGAAGAAAGATGGGAGTATGCGACTTTGTATTGATTATCGGGAGTTGAATCATGTCACCATCAAAAATAGGTACCCATTGCCACGTATTGATGACCTGTTTGACCAGTTGCAAGGAGCACAATTCTTTTCAAAGATCGATCTTCGTTCTGGATATCATCAGCTGAAGGTTAGAACTGAGGATATTCCAAAGACTGCCTTCAGAACTCGGTATGGGCATTATGAATTCTTAGTTATGTCTTTTGGATTGACTAATGCTCCTGCTGCCTTCATGGATATGATGAATAGGGTATTCAAGGAATATTTGGATCACTTTGTGGTCGTCTTTATCGATGACATCCTTGTTTATTCCAAAAGCCGTGAAGATCATGAGCAACACTTGAGGTTGGTACTCCAAAAGCTTCGTGAATACAAACTTTATGTCAAGTTAAAGAAATGCGAGTTCTGGCTGGAAGAGGTAGCATTCCTTGGGCACGTAGTATCAAGTCGTGGAATATCGGTTGACCCGGCAAAGATTGAAGCTATTCAAAGCTGAGAGCAACCTAAATCAGTAACCAAAGTACGTAGCTTTCATGGTTTAGCTGGTTATTATCGGAGATTCGTGGAAGGATTTTCTCGAATCGCTACTCCATTAACTCAGCTGACTCGGAAAGATACAAAGTTCGATTGGAGCGAAGAATGTGAGCATAGTTTTCAAGAACTAAATAGGAGACTCATTTCAGCACCTGTTCTAACAATACCATCTGGCTAGGAGGGATTTGTCATCTACAGTGATGCTTCGAGCAAAGGGTTGGGATGTGTTCTCATGCAACATGGAAAAGTCATAGCCTATGCATCAAGACAACTCAAGGAATATGAGAGGAATTATCCTACTCATGATCTAGAGTTGGCAGCTGTTGTCTTTGCACTTAAAATTTGGAGGCATTACTTGTATGGGGAGAAGGTGGAGATCTTTACGGATCATAAAAGCCTCAAATATTTCTTCACTCAAAAGGAACTCAACATGCGACAACGACGTTGGCTTGAACTGTTGAAAGATTATGATCATACCATTCAATACCATCCTGGAAAAGCAAACGTGGTAGCTGACGCATTGAGTAGAAGATCATATGCAAGTACGAGTGCAATATTGTCAACACAAAGGCCCATTTTGTGTGACTTGCAAAGGATGGAGATAGAGTTAAAGACTCCAGGGACCCATGTGATGATGGCGAATATACGAGTAGAACCAACTTTAATCGATAAAGTTAAAGCTGCTCAAGCTACAGACCTGGAGCTGATGCGTATGAGGAAGAAAGTGCAAGAAGGTTCTATGCCGGAAGCAAGAATCGATGAAGAAGGAATACTTCGAGTCAACTCCAGACTTTGTGTTCCTAACAACCCTGATTTAAAGTATGAAATCATGATGGAGGCACACAACACACCGTTTGCAATCCATCCTGGAAGTACCAAAATGTATCATGATCTTCGTCATACATTTTGGTGGAGCAATATGAAGAGAGAGATAGCGTTGTTTATCTCAAGGTGTCTAACTTGTCAACGAGTCAAAGCGGAGCATCAAGTACCAAAAGGTCCATTGCAACCACTTGAAATTCCAGAATGGAAGTGGGAGCACATTACCATGGATTTCGTTACCGGTCTTCCTAGGGTTTCTCAAGGTATTGATGCGATTTGGGTCATTGTTGATAGATTGACCAAGTCTGCTCATTTCTTACCGATACGAGAAACTTATACACTTGAACGTCTTGCTCGTATGTACATAAACGAGATTGTAAGACTGCATGGTATGCCAGTATCCATAGTTTCTGATCGAGACCCAAGATTCACTTCACGATTTTGGGTTAGTTTACAAAAAGCTATGGGCACGGATTTACGATTTAGTTCGGCATATCATCCTCAGACGGACGGACAATCAGAGAGGACTATTCAAACTCTAGAAGATTTATTAAGACTCTGTGTCTTTGACTTCAAGGGAAGTTGGGACAAGTTCTTACCATTGGTGGAGTTTTCCTATAACAACAGTTATCAAGCAAGTATTGGCATGGCTCCATTCGAAGCATTGTATGGAAGAAAATGTCGTTCTCCAGTATGCTGGGATGAGGTGGGTGAAGCAACGTTGTTGGGACCGGAGTTGGTACGTATGACTACAGAAAAGATTCAAACGATCCGACAACGTATAAAAACCTCACAAGATCGACAAAAGAGTTATGCTGATCTTCATCGAAAGGACGTGGAATTTGATGTAGGAGATCATGTGTTCTTACGTGTTGCTCCATGGAAAGGAGTTACGAGATTTGAAAAGAGAGGAAAGCTCAATCCTCGATTCATCGGTCCATTTTTAATCCTCGATCGAGTAGGAACTGTGGCTTATAGACTCGCTTTACCGCCAAGTATGTCTCGTGTTCATAACGTTTTTCACATATCCATGTTACGCAAATATGTGGAAGACCCGAACCACATTATTGAGTTAGAACCGGACGAAATAGCGGAGGATTTGACGTATGAAGAAGTTCCTGTTCAAATCTTGGATAAGAAGGAACATATTCTACGCTCCAAGGTTATACCTCAAGTCAAAGTTTTGTGGAGAAACCACGATGTTGAGGAAATGACCTGGGAGTTAGAATCTGAAATGAAATCAAGGTATCCTTACCTCTTCGACATACCAGGTATGTACCCTAATTTCGAGGGCGAAATTTTATAAGAAGGGGAGGTTGTAAGACCCCAACTTTTATAAATAAAGATGAATTTTCTATAAATATCATTTTTGAATATTGTGGAGTTAATTTGATATAATGTTATAGTTGTGGGTAATATTTATAAATTTTGTAAAGTACGCAAGTTGTTATATAATATTCGATTGGTCGGGGATATTCGTTTTAACAGGGAATATTCGTACAACGACACAATCATTGGTGGACCCCACAACGGAATTATTGTCGGATTGAGAAAACGACAAAAATATTTTATTAAAAATAACGGCGGAAGTTTTACCATTGTTACTGTTGAACTACTCGGTAGTAAAAGTACAGTAATACGTGTGGTTGCATAGTAGCACACGGTATTGATTATTAATGCTTATGTGAGAAGTCACTCAGTTTGATTCAATTATTGTCAGTTAATAATATGAATTATTTAGCGATAATAACGTTTTGTTTTATTCGTATTATTAACGTAATAAAATAGAAACATCTTTTTATATAAAACAGAATACTTTATTAAAGTTATTCTATAAATAGAATATATTATATTTTATTTAAAAGATTTTTCTTTAAATATGGACCGTCAGATTAAAGTAATCAATCTGGACCGTTCATGGATTAGTTACTATGCATTCTATTTTTCTATAAATAGCAGCTCATTCCTTCATTATTTCTTACGAATTCACTGAACTCTAGAGAGAGAAACTATAGAGAGAAACTATAGAGAGAGAGAAGAAGAGTATTCTGCTACTTAACTACTTCCTTATTTCAGCTCGTCTTTAAAACGGTAAGGGGTGTTATTCTTTCTTATTCATGAAGAGAACTGTTGTTATTCCATTTCTTATTATTCTGTTGGAATAACCTGTATACGCGGATATACCCTATACTTGGTGACATTCTTCTATTATTCTGTTGGAACATCCTGTCTGTGTGTTTTACACCGGACCTGGTTCCGTTTTTATTATTATTCTATTGGAACATCCTGTCTGTGTGTTTTACACCGGACCTGGTTCCGTTTTTATTATTATTCTGTTGGAACATCCTGTCTGTGTGTTTTACACCGGACCTGGTTCTGTTTTTATTATTATTCTGTTGGAACATCCTGTCTGTGTGTTTTACACCGGACCTGGTTCCATTATTTATTATTCTGTCGGAATATCTTGTCTGTGCGGTCTATCGCATGCATGGTGATTTCTTTTGTTATTCCATTCTTTATTGTACTCAGTTGGTTAAGTTTTGACTTCTATACTCCATAAAATTTGTGGAATATCCTTGATAATTGCGGTTCATCCAGTATCTTTTCATGAAAATATTCTTCTAAGTATTCTTGAATTTTACTCCACAAAGCAATATCATGTTGACAATTTGGACGTTGTTAATTCTTGGATAAATTAATTCTTGAACTTGTTTTATTGAATTCTTATATCATTGTCATCATCCTCATGTTTATAAAATGTTGAAAGTCATCTGTGGCCTGTAGTGCATAGATGGACTTGGTATGATTATGACCAGGGATTATTCGGTATAATCATGACCGTAATGTTACAAATGATGTGGTAAAAGTCCTCATTGGCCCGTAGTGCGTTGATGGACAGTTGTTGGCATGATCATGACCATTAATGAATATACGAATATCCTTGGCCGTAGTGCAGGGGTGATTCGATGATGTGAATTATTTTATTAAGCTGAGTCTCAGCGATCACAGTGTTAGAAAATCTTTTAAATCATAAAAGATAGTAGAGTTTATTTTCTACTTGACTCTTTTAATGGATTGCTTGTTCCGCTGCAGTTAAACTTGATGTCTATTATATTTTATCAGTTTAACATTGTTGAAGGCTAATGATAATTTATTCTGCATTATCTTAGTCATAATATTTTTTACTGGGCTAGTTGAGCTCACCCTTTCTTTCACTGTTCTCTTCAGGAAATGAGAACGTAGCTGGGGCAAGTCGGGGAACGAAGTGATGGTCCGAATGATAGTATTAGTTAGTAGTCCTCACTATTCTATGTAATGGTGTGTTAATAAATGTAATGAGGACTCCTTTTGAGTATGAATACTTTCTAGAAGATAATATTTGTATTCAAACTCACAGTTTATATTTTGTCGTATTGTACACGACAGTTGTATTAGTAAGTTGTATTTGTATTTTGTACTATGTATCTGACGACCCAAGATGGGTGATGTATACCTAATTTTGGGGGCGTCACAATTTTATGACTTGAGAATCCTATATGAGGTATATGCAGATTTTTGATGAGGGTTTTGGTTATTGGTGATAAAATCTTATGAGTTTGGCATTTTAGAATGATTAAATGCATTATTTAGTAAAGTGTAAATAATTAAAATAAATTGTTTATAAGCTTAAGAAATATTATTCTTTCAATATCATTATATCGAAATATTGGTATGTATTTTATTGTGGAATTTCTACCTTTTTGTGTCGGAGTTACTATTCATGAGTTACTATTCACGAGTTACTATTCATGAGTTACTATTCACGAGTTACTATTCACGATAAAATTGATTTCTTTTTTCTAACCAAATTATAGTTGATTTATGAATATTACTCTTGAGATTAAATCTATATGTTGATCATATTGTTTTTATTATCATATATAATATTTTTATAACCCTAATGTTGAAATTCTCTTTCACTTGAGTGTAAAGATGGGTAGATTATTGGTATGATCATGACTTTGGGTTCTCTTTGGCCAGTAGTGCAAAGTTGAATTATTGACTAGTATGATCATGACCATTGAATTTATAATTGAATATCTTCAGCTTAAGTGCAAAGGTGAAATGATCAACATGGTTATAATTATTGTTTATATAAATGATTATATATTTCTTTGAGATATTAATATATTTGGCCTGTAGTGCAAATATGAACTGTTGATGAATATATTTGGCCGTAGTGCAAATATGAACTGTTGAGGAATATCTTTAGCCTGTAGTGCAAAGATGAAATATTGATGAATATCTTTGGCCCGTAGTGCAAAGATGAATTGTTGATGAATATATTTGGCCCGTAGTGCAAAGATAACATGTTGTTGAATATCTTTGGCCAGTAGTGTAAAGATGAACAGATGTTGAGATAAACATGACCAACTGGTGATACAAATGAATATCTTTGGCCGTAGTGCAAAGATGAAGTTATTAGTATGATTACGAACTGGAAATATGATTTGGTGTAACCATGATCTTTGATGTTTCAGGTGATGAAAATTATCTTCGTCCTGGATGAAAAGAGGAATTTAGAACTATAGTTATGATTATGAGTTATTCATATGATTGTGGACCAGAATTGTTGATTGATGTTATAGGGATAAAATATTGTTGGTGAATTTTTAACATAAAGAAGATAATAGACTTTATAGTCTATTTGACCCTTCTAATGGATTGCTCGTTCCACTGCAACTATGGTTGAAATTTTTATCATTTACCATATGTTCTAAATCTCTGATTTATTATTGATGAAGGCTATTGATAATTTAATTATCTTTAGTCATGATATTCTTTACAGAGCTAGTTGTGCTCACCCTTTTGCTTCACAATTCCTTTCAGGTAATAAGAGTGTAGCTGGGTCGAGCGAGGGTAACGGGGAATTAGAACGGTGGTCTCTAGCTGTGGATGTTCTCCCGAAGCAGTATAGAAAAGTTTATTTAGTAGTTTTATTTGGTGAATTCAATAGGGTAAGGTGTACCCAACGTTGGAAGGGTGGTTTGCCACTATCATACAAGATATCTAACGACATACAACCTCGTGTCATCATAAGACAGGGATGTGCTCATCCACTTGCTGAGTATATATACGAGCACTACCTATATAATCTTGGTGTTTGTTTGAAGTATAATTCTCAATTAGAGACAGTAGAGATAATGATATGTCAAGAGAAGACTCACCATTGGGAAGAATATGATAGTAATCTTCTCGTTTTTCTTTGGGGTCTATTGGGTCAACCAAGGATAATTCTGTGGCCATATGATATCTATCATAACCTAGACGCATGGCCTCCCATGTACGAAGGTTTCTTTGAGCACTTCCCAAAGATTCTAATTTCTAAAACAGTTTTTGACTATACCTTTATGTAAGGTGTCATTGTGAGGTGATGTTCACGATTGGAACATGAGTCACATTTGGTATATATTTGTATCCAAACTCACAACATATGTGTTGTTGTATTTTGCACGACAATTGTTGTAATAAAGTTGTAGTTGTTTTCTGTACCATGTATTTGGCGACTCAGAATAGGTTGGATGGAATGAACCTATTTTGGGATTGTCACAATCAAGGTGACTAAACAAGTACTAGTGCCCTTTACTATTGGACGATATGTGGATAAGGTATTGTGCGATGTGGTACGTATGCAAGTGGGACATTTGTTGTTTGGTAGGCCTTGGTAATTCAATCGGAGGGTAAGACATGATATGGTTTTTCTAATGAATACTCTTTTTTACACAATAAAAGGAAAGTTATTTTATGTCCTATGTCACCACAACAGGTACATGAGGATCAAGTGTATGTGCAAAAAGATAATGTTCAAAAAATTAAGTGTGGAAAAAAGAATAATCAAGAAAAAAAGAGAGAAAAAGAAAGAGAGAAAAAGAGATATAAGAAAAAAATAAATATATTGGCAAAAAAGAGTGATGTGAGAAGAGCTTTGGTTTCCAAACAGCCTATGATTTTACTTCGGTATAAAGAGGCGCTTTTGAATACTAACACTAATGATTCTTTGCCTAGTGTTTTTTCATCTCTTTTGCAAGAATTCAAAGATGTATTTCCCGAGGAGCTTCCTCAAGAACTACATCCTATCTGGAGAATAGAACATCAAATTGACTTTGTTCCCGGTGCGACCATTCCAAACCGTCCAGCTTATCGGAGTATTGCTGAGGAGACGAAGGGGTTACAAAGACAGGTTGATGAACTGTTGGGGAAAGGGTTTGTAAGAGAAAGTATGAGTCCATGTGCAGTTCCGGTGATCCTAGTGCCCAAAAAGGATGGGAAATGGCGGATGTGAATCGATTGTCGAGAGGTAAATAATATTACGGTAACATATCGACACCCAATTTCTCGTTTAGATAACATGTTGGATGAATTACATGGGTCTTGCATATTTTCTAAAATTAATTAAAAAAGTGGTTATCATCAAACTAGAATACAAGAGAAAAATGAATGGAAAATGACTTTTAAAACTAAATATGGTTTTGATGAGTGGTTAGTGTTACCTTTTGGTTTAACTAACGCACCCAACTAGCAATTTTATGAGGTTAATGAACCATATTTTGCATCCATTCATTGGGAAATTTGTAGTAGTTTATTTTGATGATATTTTGATTTATAGCAAAAACTTGGATGAACATGCATTGCATTTAAAATCTATTTTAGATGTACTTAGGAAAGAAAAGTTATTTGCTAACATGGAAAAGTGCACATTTTGTTCAGATAGAATTTATTTTCTTGGCTTTGTTGTGAGTTCACAGGGAGTCCAGGTTGATGAGAAGAAAGTCCGAGCGATCCGAGATTGGCCGAGTCTTACAAATGTGAGTCATGTGATAAACTTCTATGGACTCGTAAGTTTCTACCGACGCTTTGTTCAGAATTTCTATGACATTACATCACCATTGACCGAGGTCATCAAGAAAAGTGTGGGTTTTAAATGGGGTGATGAACATGAAAAAGTATTTAATTTGATTAAGGATAAATTGACAAATGCCCCATTACTTATTCTGCCTAAATTTGCTAAAACTTTTGAGATTGAGTGTGATGCTTCAGGTTTAGGGATTGGAGCTGTTTTGATGCAATAAGGAAAACCAGTGGCATATTTTAGCAAAAAGTTGAGTGGGGTAGCTTTGAACTATCCTTCTTATGATAAGGAGATGTACGCTTTGGTTAGGGCTTTAAAGACATGACAACACTACTTGTGGCCCAAGGAGTTTGTGATCCACACTGATCATGAATCACTGAAATATTTGAAGGGGAAACACAATTTGAACAAGAGACATGCGCGATGGATGGAGTTTATTGAGACATTTCCATATGTCATTCGATATAAGCAAGGTAAAGAGAAGGTTGTTGCTGATGCTTTGTCTCGAAGGTTTGTGTTGTTAAATACTCTTGATGTGAAATTACTTGGTTTTGGACGAATCAAAGACCTATATGTTAATGACCTTGATTTTGGTGAAGAGTTTAAAACTTGTGAAATGAATGTTGTAGGTAAACACTTTAAAATGGATGGATTTCTGTTTTGTGAGAATAAATTGTTTATACCTGCATGCTTTTTGCGTGAGTTATTGGTTAGGGAATCACATGGGGGTGGTTTGATGGGACACTTTGTTATTGATAAAACTTTGGTTGTTTTAAAAGAGCATTTTTATTGGCCTCATATGAAACGAGATGTTGAAAGAATTTATGATATGTGCATTATTTGTTGACGGTCTAAATCTCGTGTTTAACCCTATGGACTTTACACGCCATTAATTGCCTATTCCTAATGAACCTTGGATTAATTTGTCAATGGACTTTTTGTTAGGTTTACCTAGGTCTAAGCATAGTAATAATTCTATATTTGTGATCGTGGATAGATTTTCAAAGATGGCACATTTTATTCCATATCACAAAACTGATGATGCATCCCATATAGCTGATTTGTTCTTTAGGAAACTTGTACGATCGCATGGTATGCCTAGAACAATTGTTTCGGATCGAGATGCTAGATTTCTAAGATATTTTTTAGAAGACTTTGTGGTGCAAATTGGGAACTAAACTGTTATTTTCTACTACTTGTCACCCACAAATCGATGGTCAAACTAAAGTTATAAATAGAACTTTATCTGCTTTGTTGAGGGCTATCATTAAAAAGAATATCAGTTGTTGGGAAGAGTGTTTACCACATGTTGAGTTTGCTTATAATATATCTGTTCATTCTGCTACGAAATTTTCACCATTTAAAATTATTTATGGTTTTAATCCTTTAACTCCATTAGATTTATCACCGTTACCTATTTCTAAATTTACTAACTTGGATGGAAAGAAAAAGTCCGAATTTATTAAGCAGATACATAAGAAGGCTAGACTCAACATTGAGAGTAGGACATAACAATATGCTAAACAAGCTAACAAGGGTCGACGTTAAGTTATATTTGAACCGGGAGATTGGGTGTGATTACATATGCAGAAAGAAAGATTCCAGGCTCAAAAACGGTCAAAATTGCTTCCGAGGGGTGATGATTTGAGGGCAAATCCTTTTCAAGAGGAGAGGAAAGATGAGTTTGATTCCACGACGAAGAAGGTCATTAATGTGTTAAAAGTGGATGAAGCAAATCAGGAATCCAATCTGGTCGTCCAGCGCGGGCCGTGCCATGATTGTACTATGGGTGCTAGAGTGGCAGATTGTTTGCTGTTGCAGCGCGACCCTGCGCCCATGTAGCGCGCCCCGCGCCGGAGCGTTATTGATTCTGCAGGTGTAGCGCGGCCCGCGCCGTTGCAGGCCTATAGATGGAGCGCCCCGCGCCGGTCGGCTAACATGAAAATCGAGGACACGTTTTTGACCCTATTTTCCTTATTTAACTATATTTTATTTCATATATTTTTAGGAACTTAATTTTATATATTTAATAATTCTAATGTTTTTAGGATACTTTTAGATTGGAATTTACTTCCAAAACAAATGCTTGATTCCTTATGGGATTCTAGGGTTTTCTTAGTTAGTATAAATAAGTCATATGAATGTAATTCATAGAACATTCAATAATATTTAGATATATTCTACTTGTGAGATTATTCTATACTTCTGGTTCTTTGAAGAATTCTTAAGTATTTTCTTAGTTATTTTTTTGAGATTTAAGTTGCCTTGTCATACAACAATTCATAGTTGTGTGTGACGTCTTCTACTGTATCAATCGTCGATTGTACCGAAATTACCGCTTCAATATAAGCGAGGGATCAAGGTGTCGTTGGTGTTCATTCAACGCTAATTTTCGAACGCGAGCAATTGTACCAAGATTACCGTCAACATATAGGCAAGGGGTTAAGGTGTTGCAAACAATTCATCCTAGAAACGATCCGGACGACGACCACCTCATGCAAGCGTGCCGTCAAGTCTATCATTACCACTCTTTCACTTTGTTCAATAATTTGGCATGGCCGGGCCGGGACGGGCCGGGTTGGGTTGGGTATATATATCCGGTAGCTAATGGTTGTGATGACTCATGTTAGTCGCATTGCCATGTTGGTAAAAGTGGGACCCAACTATAAGGGGCTGGTTTATGACAAGTGTTTGCATTTGGAACGTGACAAGTGTCAGCATGCGGTTGCATTGGCCAGCTTAGAGCAGTTGGGGATGCTATTAATTTTGAGAAAGAAAAATGGTTATGGTCTTGTACTTGTTTTGAAATGTAAGAGTTAGTAGTGAAAAGAGTAGAGTTATATATGTCTACGATTAGATATAATAGCTTGTTGTATACTTATAATATTCAGAGCATCGTTTTATTGTATACAACTGAATGAAAAGTTGAAAACAAAAATTGAATAATATATTATATATTTTAGGGTGAAAATGGCCTAGAGGAGGAGGGCGAGGGCGAGGGCGAGGGCGAGGGCGAGGGCGAGTGGGAGATCTTCTTTTGAGATGAGTGTATGATTTTTCAATTCTCCCAAGTAGGATCATGTGGTTTGTGGCTTTCATTGTAAAGTGAGGTATGAATGAATATGAAGGACTTCTTTTACTTAATTTATGGTTTAAATCTACTTTTTCTCATTCTACTCGACTTCGGTTTACAAATACATTACTGGACTAAAAATTTTACGGTCAACTCATTGAACTGTATTTTTTTTACTAAAATTTTAAAAACCGTCTATTCAGTTAAAAATTTAACAGAAAGCCTACGTGACACGAATTACGTGGAATATAATCTCCACCTTAGGAAAAAATATATATATATCTTAGGAATATATATATATATATATATATATATATATATATATATATATATATAATAAGATCTACCTTAGAAAGTCTACATGGCCCCAATTCCATTTTGAAGCTTAGACTCTTCTCTTTTTTTAATAACAAATAATTAAGTAAATTAATAACAAAATATATTAAGTAAATAAATTAAAAATAAAATAAATTAATGTATAATTTTTACAAATGTATTTATATAAAATTAATAAGTTCATATTATTTTTTTTATTTATAAATATATTAAGTTCACTTTAAAAATATAAAATTATCTAATATTTTGAATTTAAAACATTATTATTATTATTATTATTATTATTATTATTATTATTATTATTATCTCTCTGTTTTTTTTCTTAGAAATCCTAAATATCGTCAAGAAGAAATATTTTAAAAAGTCATGAAAAATTTAGAAAAAAATATTTGTTATTTTTTTATTTTAAAAAATATATTTTTAATATTTTGTAAAATTAAAATTAATAATATTTACATAATTAAACCTAATTATCTAAAATCTAATCTATTCCTCTTCTTCTTTTTCTTCTTTTTTATTTTGGCTTTTTTTTTGAATTTCACCAACACGAATTACACTTCCATCATCATCATATTCAGCCATTTCTTCATCATTGTCGTCAAGATACGATCGGAGGAGCTTGGCGAAGTGATAAGGGTGCAGATCGCATACTGCCTAACCAGAGAAAGGGTTTTTCTAGGGAATTGCGCCATTCCGGGAAGAGGACTTGGGCGACGTCATTTGAGGCGGCGGCCTCTAGGGCGTCGTAATAGGACTGAAAGTGGTGGTGGATCATTTCTACATGTTTGGGGAGGAGATTGGTGGAAGAAAAGGAGGTGGAGGAGAGAGAACGGCGGAGGAGCGGTAAAATGGTGTTCTTCAGGTGTTTATCCATTCTTTGTAGAAGTCTTTAAATGGGCGAGTGAGTTTTTTCCAGCCGAAGAGAGCTTTAAGCATGAGAGAGAATTAAGCAATTAGGGGTTTAGGGTTTATCATTTCTTGATGAAAGTAGAAGAAACAGAGGTAGAAGAAGAACATATAAATTATACATATATATGTAAATATATACACAAAACATGATTTAAGCGAAAGAGATAGAAGAAGACTTTTGCGTTTGATGGGAATGAATTTTGGGTTTGATTTGATCTGTGCAAATTTTGAGTTTTGATTCTTGATGCGAACAAATTTGGGTTGCCTCATATGCAAAATTTTTGGGTTATCTTTCTCTCTTCATATTTAATGCTTTGAGATTTAAAAAAAATAATAATAGATATTTAAAGTGTTTTAATATTTTTTTTCTTTTATATTTAAACTTAAATTTAATGATTTTATAATATAAATAATAATTATATTAATTTTTAAAAATAAAAATTATAATTAATTTTCAAAATTTTAGTTATATTTTTAAAGTTTGAATTTATTTTTATAAATTTTAATTTTTAATTTGTACTTATTATTAAACCCATTTACTTTTCAATTCGGCAACAACTAGAATAATATTACATTAAATAGCTGACATGAATTTTCATTTAAAAAGTGACGTGGATTTTCTGTTAAAAGTCAACTCATTTAACGGATTTTGTAACGGTTTGAAAATAATTTGTAGTTCAATGAGTCGATTGAAAAAAATTTCAGTTCAGTGATGTATTTATAAACCGAGATCGAGTAGAGTAGAAAAAAAATAGATTTAACCCTTTAATTTATACTCTATCCGTTCCTTAATATAGGTCGTTTTAGAGATGTACACAAGTATTAAGGAAATGATTGTAAAATATTAAATATATTATCAATTGTCTATATTGCCCTTATATTGAAAAAAAGAGAGTGTTATTTGTTGGGTAAAAAATAATGAGAGAATCAAAGTTATATTTATTATTTGGGGTAATATTAAAAACTAAGCAATTAATGCTTATTTGAAATTCTTAAACGACTTATATTTAGAAATAATTTTTTTTTTTAAAACGACTTATATTAAAAAACGGAAGGAGTATCTCTAATGTCCAGTGCATTTTTAGGTTTTTGAAGTGCTTTGACTTGAGTGGAGATCATGGTTTCCCTCTTTAAGTGAAGATAAATTTTGAAATGCACGCGCTCTAGCTATTGTACTTTTCTTCTCCTTTCTCTCTCTCTTTCTTTAAAAAGCTACTACAACTATATATTTAAAAAATCTTGTGTTACTAATTTAAGAATCAACAAAATGAGCTATCATGAGAGCATGTTTGCCAACTTTGGAAAGTGGAATAGTTCAACGATTTATTAACTTAACCTTATTTTGGAACTCGACCGACCGACCGACCGACCGAAACTATTCGTAAGACGAATTTACTCTCTTTTTTCACCTACTAAGAATTAAGATGTTTAGTTCTCTTGGAATTCCAATTATATGAAATAAAATAGGTTGATCTTAAAGTTACCAAAAAGTCCCTTAGTATTTTTTTGACTTGATTGAAGGCTATATATAGACTTTGTTTACCTAAGTTATTAATTATAGAATTCAAACTCAAGATCATGACGCAAAGAAAATGGTTAAATCTCATCAAATCCAAAGAATTTGGTATAAGGTTGATTTGATAGGCATATGGATTGTGTTTTTTGGTGGGGGCAAAAAATAATGTAAATATTCATTCCGTCACGTGATAAAAATCCTTATTATTATTTCTGGTAATCTCATATTAAATATATACTTTCTTTTAATAATCAAATTTTTATATATTTTTTCTTATTATGTTCGTAATATTAAATATCTCATACTTTTCTTATTCTAATTCTCTTTCTATATATATTTAATAAGTATGGAGAAAAAATATTTTAAATTAAATAACTAAAAAGTCACTCTCTCACTTATATTAAAAATAATTAATAACATATTTATAAATAATTTTATTATTATTATTATTTAATATACGTAAAAAGTCCATTACGCTTTTTATCTTTGAACGGAGGTAATATAATTTTGCGTAAAGAAAACAAGTTAGTTAAAAGCTTTACAACAGGGGTTGATTTGGTTGTTAATTTTGGTCGTGTCCCATCGAAATGTGTCCCATCCATTAAATGGTTCAGATGTAGATGTTAGTGGGCAACATGTGAGGGCATGGACTAAGGGCCCATCTACACTGTAGCAATGATATCATATACTACTAGCTAGTACTTTAAAACCTTATCATTATTAAATTCTATAAAGGTTAACGGGGCTCAATCGGTTTTCACATAAAATATGGTGGTTAATAATATTAGATCAATATTTGTAATGTCAGAATAAATATATATTTGATAATATTTAATTATATTTGTTATTAATAATATAATTATTACTCTGATATTTTTAATAGTTTAAAATGTATATGATCTAAATAAGTGTACATAATATGATGAAGTATAATTATTATTTGTATACAAGGGATTGCTTAATTATCATTTAAGAGTATTGTTACAACTCTTACAAAATTAGCTTACAAATTTATTTGTCAAAGTGTAATGAGTAAGTGATCTACCATACATAGATGGGTCTAGTAGTTATAACCAACTACAATTATACACATTATTTATTTTTTATATATAACCATTCTTAAATCATTATAATATTATTCATCATTTAATGATTTTGAATTTGCCAACCCTTAAAGTTTTTGATAAGATAAAAAGTAACTCTATAATAATAATAAAGAGAAAATTTCTTGTACTTTGGAACCTTTTTTTAAAACAGTTTAAACATAATAAAGTAATCAATAATATCAGTTCTCAAAAAAATCAATATGGAAATGAAATATATAACTGAAAAACTCTCCATTCTTTTTATCATATTTTAAATAACTACAAATCAAACAAGAGAAATGAACTTCTTATTTTATTTGTTTACTTTAAAAAATAAATTAATTAATAAAGTTAAAGAATTATTAATTAATGTAGCCAACAGAAGTCACTGTAAAGCATGGAAATGAGATAAAGCATGGAAATGAGATGGATCATGGTGATTGATAAATGGTTCAATTATTGAACACAGGTAGATGAGATGAGATATTCAAATGAGAGGGTCCTTTACAGTGCAATATTGCATAATCATCTCGTATAGTCGTATTGAAGAAGAACCAAAAAGTGAAGCATTATATACCCTGACATTTTGTATGATTATATGTATATCCCACTGCACTACCTGTTTTTATTCATCTTTTTCTCAGAAAAAAGTCTTTGTAACTGATGAGTGGCTACTTTGAAGGCATGGACAATTGGACATTCTTCTGTATATATATGGGTGATATCTCTCTATAACAAAAACATGAAACTAACTATATCTTATAAAAAGCATATATAAATGTAGGCATTGAGTTTTTCCTAAACGATAGAGTGGTCCTGACAAATGGTTTTAATTAGGTATCCCCGTTTTGTGTCACAAAAGATTGGGTAATTTTATTGGTGTGTAAATTATCTGTTTCTTAATAGATCGATACAGTTAAAGACACTCATTATCCATAAGTAATTCGATTGTGAATACATAATTAATCTAATCTGTAATTTTTTTACAAAATTTTCTAGTAAAAAGATTTTTATATTATTCAAAATGCACAACTCACAAATAAAAACTAAGTTCAAATTTAATCACAAGTTAAAAATAGAATATTAGGATTTAAATGTTAGCATATGGAAGCGAAAAAAAAAAGGAGAGGAAGAGCATATATTATGACAACACACCATCTATATATATATATATATATATATATATATATATATATATATATATATATATATAGATGGGTAATGTTAGTGGTTTCAAATTTTCGGTCTCAAATGATGTGTTACCTTAACATTGGTTGAATAGATCTCATATGATTAGCTATGTAATAAATTATCATTAAAATATTTAATATCATGTCATTTGAGACCCCTAATGTAAGACCCTGAATTTTTAATAAAAAGAATTTATTTTTCTTGTAATTATTGTTCTTAACTGTAAGTTGTTAAATTGACAGAATGATAAGTTAAGAATGATATGTGAAATTATAAAAGGTATGTCGGAGAATATTCCTTCTGTCGGAAAATATTCGGTAAAGTACGATGACGCCGAAATAACCAATCATTGGTGGGGCTCCCAATGAAATATTTTTGGATATAGAAAATGACATAAATAACCTTTTTAATAAAACAAATAGTCAACAATGCTATCACTTTTGACTGTTTAAATACCCGGTGATAAAAGTACAGTAGCACATGGTATTCTATAGTGGCACACGACATTCTACAGTATCACACGGTTTTGTACAGTACTTCATATTATTGATTCATTAATTGTTACAGTAACAATTGCATAATATTTCATATTATTGAACTCAATAATTGTCATAGTAGCAAATGCACAGTATTTCGTATTATTATATAAATAATTGACACGGCACTGTAACTCATATTATTTGATATGATATTATTAGGTCAGTAAACATTATTGGCAATGTTTAGAAAGTTCTGTTAAGGAAATGAGTTATTTAATTGTGTGTCGTTTATAACGAAGACCTCCTCTTTTCTGGAAACGATTTGGTTGTCAATGTTGTGAGACTATAATATTTATACTTAATGTTGAATGTGAGCATCAGTCCATTGTAGTAAATACATGGATTTGGGGATGTCTAAATAACTGTTACAATATCTCATATTATTAAACCAATTAATAATTATATTCGTAGCAAGGATAATAATGAAAAGTTACATAAATGAAAGTCGCATGTATTAAACTGTTAGATATACTAATTATTTGAAGGACACTAATATTAGTAATGCATTAAGTCAATAATGAAGAAGATGGATAATATAATAATAATTATGAATTGTAAAGATTAAATGAAATCTTGGAATGTGAATAATTAATGTGTGAGGTAATTAATATGTAGTAGATTAAAGATATTTTTTTATGAATGATAGAAATTAAGTAAAGATACTGGACAGTTAATACATTGAAAAAATATGAATAATGGGTGAATAATATATAATGGATGTTTAATATGTTGAAAAGGTGTGAATAATGGAATAATCTTTTTGATAATGGATTTATCTTTTTGAATAAATATTGATAATGAATTATTCTTTTTGAATAAATAAAGATAATGGATGAAAATGAGAAATCATTATGTTTAAGATAAAGATAATGGATGAAAATGAGAAATCATTATTTTTAAAATAAAGATAATAGATGAAAATGAGTAATCATTATGTTTACAGATAATGATAATACATGAATAATATATTTATAAAATATGGGAGATTTTGGCTATAAATAGGAAGACTTAGTATAAGAAAATTCACAACTTCCTTACTTATACTTCCTTCTTCTCTCTAAAAGCTTTTTATTCTAAGTTTCTCTCTAAGTATGTTAGGCTACCTCAAGTATTAGTAAATATCATCTGGATTACTAAATTTGTATTCCAAGTTATTCCAAGCAAAGTCTTTGTTGCATTCATCTTTAAATTCCCGAGTGGAATTTTCTTATGTACAACAGCTCCTTAGAAAAATCATGGTAAATTCATCCTTTGTCGGAATTGAGTGATTTCAAAGTCTGTTTTCATTAGATTTTCGCCCTCCACAACTTTGAAGAAGGAAGAAAAGTCATTTGATGTAATCTTCATATCTTAAAATGCTTGAATACCGTAACTTACGCTAATTTTCGTCACTACTTTCAACCTAAATTTAGAAAGTTCATAACTCAGTCATATTAACTTCAAATGGAGTGATTCTTGAGTCTATTTCATATATCTTTTCAAGAGCTACATTTTTGTGAAAACATAAAGTAATTTTGAAAATTCTAGAAGACCCAAAAGTCAGATTCTTTACTACTATAAAGACGAACATGGAAGGATTTGTTCGATTATTAATTTTGTGTTTCACAATATCGAGATAAGAGGTATCATTCTTTTCATACTCGTAAATTGATATCATTTTCCTTCTTATACATAAAGTATGTCATTTTCTTCATACTTGTAAAGGGATATCATTTTCTTTAGTACTCATAAAAGAGATCATTTTCTTTTATACTCCATATTATGATAAGAAAGTATTATTCCTTTTACATCTTTATAATTAGATGTGACAATTTCTGTGATGATTAGAATATCCTTAATAGTTTGTGTTTCATCTAATATCTTTGACTTGAATCTTCCTATTAAATTTTTAATCCTTATATTTGAACTGAGAAGCATACATTTCTTGAACTTTATATTTTATCAAGAACTTTAATCGATTTTCTGGATATCATGTTAATATTTTGGACTCCAGATAAATTAAATTGCAAATCTCTAACGCTTATCCTTGATCTTAGTGTTCTTATTATTTCTATTCATCATATATAACATTTTTATAATTATGGTGATGAAAGACCTCTTGACTTGAGTGCAAAGATAGGTAGATTATTGGTATGATCATGGATATGGGTTCTCTTCGACCATGTGTGCAAAGATGAATTATTGATTGGTATGATTATGACCATTGATTTTACAATTGAATATCTTTGGCTTAAGTACAAAGATGAAATATTAATCAACATGGTTACAAGTATTGCTTCTATAATTCTGAAATGATTAGAAATTCCTTTGAGGTTTGCGTTTCATCTAATATAATCATTTCACTTGAATTTTTATTTACTTAAATCTTCTTATGAAATTTTAATCGTTATCTTTGAAATATGAATCTTGAATATCATTCTTGAATTTGACTCCACAATATGGTCATCGTGTTGACAGTTTGTGTAAGACCCCAACTTTTATAAATAAAGATGAATTTTTTATAAATATCATTTTTGAATATTATGGAGTTAATTTGATATAATGTTATAGTTGTGGGTAATATTTATAAATTTTGCAAAGTACGCAAGTTGTTATATAATATTCGATTGGTCGGGGAATATTCGTTTTAACAGGGAATATTCGTACAACGGCACAATCATTGGTGGACCCCACAACGAAATTATTGTCGGATTGAGAAAACGACAAAAATATTTTATTAAAAATAACGGCGGAAGTTTTACCATTGTTACTGTTGAACTACTCGGTAGTAAAAGTACAGTAATACGTGTGGTTGCATAGTAGCACACGGTATTGATTATTAATGCTTATGTGAGAAGTCACTCAGTTTGATTCAATTATTGTCAGTTAATAATATGAATTATTTAGCGATAATGACGTTTTATTTTATTCGTATTATTAACGTAATAAAACAGAAACATCTTTTTATATAAAACAGAATACTTTATTAAAGTTATTCTATAAATAGAATATATTGTATTTTATTTAAAAGATTTTTCTTTAAATATGGACCGTCAGATTAAAGTAATCAATCTGGACCGTTCATGGATTAGTTACTATGCATTCTATTTTTCTATAAATAGCAGCTCATTCCTTCATTATTTCTTACGAATTCACTGAACTCTAGAGAGAGAAACTATAGAGAAAAACTATAGAGAGAGAGAAGAAGAGTATTCTGCTACTTAACTACTTCCTTATTTCTGCTCGTCTTTAAAACGGTAAGGGGTGTTATTCTTTCTTATTCATGAAGAGAACTGTTGTTATTCCATTTCTTATTATTCTATTGGAATAACCTGTATACGCGGTCTACCCTATACTTGGTGACATTCTTCTATTATTCTGTTGGAACATCTTGTCTGTGTGTTTTACACCGGACCTGGTTCCGTCTTTATTATTATTCTGTTGGAACATCCTGTCTGTGTGTTTTACACCGGACCTGGTTCCGTTTTTATTATTATTCTGTTGGAACATCCTGTCTGTGTGTTTTACACCGGACCTGGTTCCGTTTTTATTATTATTCTGTTGGAACATCCTGTCTGTGTGTTTTACACCGGACCTGGTTCCGTCTTGTTATTATTCTGTTGGAATATCCTGTCTGTGTGTTTTACACCGGACCTGGTTCTATTATTTATTATTCTGTCGGAATATCATGTCTGTGTGTTTTACACCGGACCTGGTTCCATTATTTATTATTCTGTCGGAATATCCTGTCTGTGCGTTTACGCCGGACCTGGTTCTATTATTTATTATTCTGTTGGAATAACCTATCTATGCGGTCTATCGCATGCATGGTGATTTCTTTTGTTATTCCATTCTTTATTATACTCAATTGGTTAAGTTTTGACTTTTATACTCTATGAAATTAGTGAAATATCCTTGATAATTGCGGTTCATCCAGTATCTTTTCATGAAAATATTCTTCTAAGTATTCTTGAATTTTACTCCACAAAGCAGTATCATGTTGACAATTTGGACGTTGTTAATTCTTGGATAAATTAATTCTTGAACTTGTTTTATTGAATTCTTATATCATTGTCATCATCCTCATGTTTATAAAATGTTGAAAGTCATCTGTGGCCTGTAGTGCATAGATGGACTTGGTATGATTATGACCAAGGATTATTCGGTATAATCATGACCGTAATGTTATAAATGATGTGGTAAAAGTCCTCATTGGCCCGTAGTGCATTGATGGACAGTTGTTGGCATGATCATGACCATTAAGGAATACACAAATATCCTTGGCCGTAGTGCAGGGGTGATTCGATGATGTAAATTATTTTATTAAGCTGAGTCTAAGCGATCACAGTGTTGGAAAATCTTTTAAATCATAAAAGATAGTAGAGTTTATTTTCTACTTGACTCTTTTAATGGATTGCTTGTTCCGCTGCAGTTAAACTTGATGTCTATTATATTTTATCAGTTTAACATTGTTGAAGGCCAATGATAATTTATTCTACATTATCTTAGTCATAATATTTCTTACTGGGCTAGTTGAGCTCACCCTTTCTTTCACTGTTCTCTTCAGGAAATGAGAACGTAGCTGGGGCAAGTCGGAGAACGGAGTGATGGTTCGAATGATATTATTAGTTAGTAGTCCTCACTATTCTATGTAATAGTGTGTTAATAAATGTAATGAGGACTCCTTTTGAGTATGAATACTCTCTAGAAGATAAAATTTGTAAGACCCCGAATTTTATGAAATAAAAGTATTCAATTTTTCTTATAATTACTATTCAGTAAATGGTTAAATTGATAAATGTTAAAGTTAAGGGTGATATATGAATTTTTTTCGAAATACACAAGTGGTTATAAAATATTCATTGTTGTCGGAGAATATTCGTTTGATCGTGGAATATTCTTACTGTCGGGGAATATTCATACGACGGCGCAGCCTTTTGTGGGCCCCATAACGAAAAGCGATTGGATGAAGAAAACGATAAGAGTAAGTTGTTTATAAATAACGGCGTAGTTGTTACCGTTAACACTGTTGGAATACCCGGTGGTTAAAACACAGTAATACGCGTTGTTGCACAGTAGCACACGGTATTACACCAATTATTAATTTTTACGTAAGAAGGCATTACTCAATAATTATTACAGTAATTACTGTTCAGTATTTTATTTTATTGATTCAATAATTGCTGCGTTGATATTTTATATTTCTGTTGTTTTAATAATTGTCACTATACAGTATTTTCTATTATCGGAGCAATAATTCATATTATCTGAATAATATTATTAGATAACATTATTGGCAATGTCTAGAAAGTTCTGTCTAAGAAGAGGTTTGGTCATCTAATTGCGCGCCAGTAAGGAGAGATCCTTATTGGAAAGCCCCCTCTTTCCTGGGAACGGCCTTGTTGCCAGTACTGTGATTCTGTAATATTATTTGTGTATAATTAATTATTAATTTATATGATGAGGAAAATATTAATTTTATGTGGATATAGATGAAAAAAAATTTTAATGTGACAATTGTTGAAAATTAATATTTTATCTTTCTCTGATAAAATAATTCATTTAAATATATTATTTTAATAATATATTGATGGTGATATTTTTATAATGAATGTGGAATATATGAGTATATGAGGAGGAAGAGTATTTTTGTGGCATTAAATGATTAACACGTGTTTTGTGTGTTGGTGGACACAATTCTTGACCGAAAATTTATTATTGACTGTAAAATCGTCCGTTTGTGGATTTCGGTCAATTTCTGTTTGGAATTTGGAAAAACTTTCTTCTACAAAGTTGTAGAAAATTGAATTTCCTATAAAAATCACGAGATTTGAATTTTCTGATAAAAGGACTATTTATTATGAATTATTGAAGTTCTGAAGTTCCGAAATAATTGATTTTTGGATGTTTTAATTATTTTTGTTTAGAAAAATGTTTTTTTTGTATTTTGTGGACATCATTAACATGTGTTATGGCTGAATTCAGATGGTCAAGGTGGGCTAAGGAAAATTTGTTAAATATATTATTATTATATTAAATTTTCTGCTTTGGTGTTCTAAACATTTTCCTATAAATAGGGTGCTTAGGTTAGAATTGAAAATCACACCAGAAACTGAAGTTTTCTCTCTATTTCTCTCTCTATATTATCGAGTGTATTCTTGTGAGTATTTTGATATCTTGAGTGTTGCTATACGGTGCAAGTTCGTTCAGCGTTATTCCAGTCAGGAGTACTGCTCTTTTGAGGTAAGGGATTGTAAGGGATAGTAAGGGATTGTAAGGGATAGTAAGGGATATTGTCGTAAGGGATGTTATTTTTTATCAATGATATTATTTCTTTCAATATCATTATACCGGAATATTGGTAGAATTTTTCTTATAAAATTCTTATCTTTCATGTCGGGGTTACTATTCATGAGTTACTATTCACGAGCTACTATTCATGAGTTACTATTCATGAGTTACTATTCACGAGTTGTTATTCACGAGTAATTATTCACGAGTTACTATTCATGAGTTACTATTCACGAGTTACTATTCATGAGTTACTATTCACGGGTTACTATTCACGGGTTACTATTCACGAGTACTATTCATTACAAAATTGGTTTCTTTTTCTAACCAAGTTAT
Source organism: Panax notoginseng (assembly GCA_016801055.1). Lineage (NCBI taxonomy): Eukaryota > Viridiplantae > Streptophyta > Magnoliopsida > Apiales > Araliaceae > Panax > Panax notoginseng. The sequence continues at coordinate 230,303,846 of CM029014.1, forward strand.
AGTTGATTTATGAATATTACTCTGGAGATTAAAACTATGTATTGATTATATTGATTTTATTATCATATATAACATTTTTATAACCCTGATGTTGAAATTCTCTTTCACTGGAGTGGAAAGATGGGTAGATTATTGGTATGATCATGACTAGGGTTCTCTTTGGCCAGTAGTGAAAAGTTGAATTGTGACTGGTATGATCATGACCATTGAATTTATAATTGAATATCTTTAGCTTAAGTGCAAAGGTGAATTGATCAACATGGTTATAATTATTGGTTATATAAATTCTGAAATGATTATATATTTCTTTGAGATAATAATATATTTGGCTTGTAGTGCAAATATGAGTTGTTGAGGAATATCTTTGGCCTGTAGTGCAAAGATGAGTTGTTGATGAATATCTTTGGCCCGTAGTGCAAAGATGAAATTATTAGTACGATTATGAACATGAACTGTGATTTGGTATAACCATGATCTTTGATGTTTCAGGTAAAGACAAGTGATGAAAATTATCTTTGTTCTAGATGAGAAGAGGAATTTAGAACTACAATTATGATTATGAGTTATACATGTGATTGTGGACAGGAATTGTTGATTGATGTTACAGGGATAAAACATTGTTGGTGGACTTTTAACATGAAGAAGATAATAGACTTTATGGTCTATTTGACTCTTCTAATGGATTGGTCGTTCCGCTGCAACATTGGTTAAAAAGTTTTATCATCTACCATATGTTCTAAATCTCTGATTTATTACTGATGAATACTATTGATAATTTATTTATCTTTAGTCATAACATTCTTTACTGCGCTAGTTGTGCTCACCCTTCTGTTTCACAATTCCTTTCAGGTAATAAGAGTGTAGCTGGGTCGAGCGGGGGTAACAGGGGAATTGAACGGTAGTCATCATTTAGTAGTTATATTTGGTGAATCAACTAGGGTGAGGCGAACCCAACGTTGAAAGGGTGTTTTGCCACTATCATACAAGATGTCTATTGGGTCAACCAAGGATAATTCTGTGGCCATATGATATCTATCATAACCTAGAAGCATGGCCTCCCATGTACGAGGGTTTCCTTGAGCACTTTTCAAAGATTTTAATTTCTAAAACAGTTTTTGACTATACCTTTATGTAAGGTGTCTTTGTGACGTGCTATCCAAGGTTGGGACATCAGTCACAGTTGGTATATATTTGTATCCAAACTCACAGCATATGTGTTGTTGTATTTTGCACGACAATTGTTGTAATAAAGTTGTAGTTGTTATCTATACCATGTATTTGGCGACTCAAAATGGGTTGGATGGAATGGACCTATTTTGAGGGCGTCACATTTGGTATCAGAGCTTAGGGATATGATCTCTGGCGGAGATCGGAGAATAGGACTAGGAGGGGAGAGACGAGTAAATCCTTCGCTAGTGTGTCCTACCTAAGCTTATTTGTTGGTCAGTCATAATATCGGGATATTATGTGATATGTTAATTTGTTAAATTAACCTTTGTTTTGAAGCTGTATTCTAGAATGATATCTGAAATACAGAAGATGAGCAATGAAGAAATTATGATGACAGGAAAGATGGAATCTGAAATAAAAGCAAGGTATTCTCAACTCTTTGAAATACCAGGTACGTAAATTTCGAGGACGAAATTTCATAAGGAGGGGAGATTGTAAGACCCCGAATTTTATGAAATAAAAGTATTCAATTTTTCTTATAATTACTATTCAGTAAATGGTTAAATTGATAAATGTTAAAGTTAAGGGTGATATATGAATTTTTTTCGAAATACACAAGTGGTTATAAAATATTCATTGTTGTCGAAGAATATTCGTTTGATCGTGGAATATTCTTACTGTCGGGGAATATTCATACGACGGCGCAGCCTTTTGTGGGCCCCATAACGAAAAGCGATTGGATGAAGAAAACGATAAGAGTAAGTTGTTTATAAATAACGGCGTAGTTGTTACCGTTAACACTGTTGAAATACCCGGTGGTTAAAACACAGTAATACGCGTTGTTGTACAGTAGCACACGGTATTACACCAATTATTGATTTTTACGTAAGAAGGCATTACTCAATAATTATTACAGTAATTACTGTTCAGTATTTTATTTTATTGATTCAATAATTGTTGCGTTGATATTTTATATTTATGTTGTTTTAATAATTGTCACTATACAGTATTTTCTATTATCGGAGCAATAATTCATATTATCTGAATAATATTATTAGATAATATTATTGACAATGTCTAGAAAGTTCTGTCTAAGAAGAGGTTTGGTCATCTAATTGCGCGCCAGTAAGGAAGAGATCCTTATTGGAAAGCCCCCTCTTTCCTGGGAACGGCCTGGTTGCCAGTACTGTGATTCTGTAATATTATTTGTGTATAATTAATTATTGATTTATATGATGAGGAAAATATTAATTTTATGTGGATATAGATGGAGAAAATTTTTAATGTGATAATTGTTGAAAATTAATATTTTATCTTTCTCTGATAAAATAATTCATTTAAATATATTATTTTAATAATATATTGATGGTGATATTTTTATAATGAATGCGGAATATATGAGTTTATGAGGAGGAAGAGTATTTTTGTGGCATTAAATGATTAACACATGTTTTGTGTGTTGGTGGACACAATTCTTGACCGAAAATTTATTATTGACTGTAAAATCGTCCGTTTGTGGATTTCGGTCAATTTCTGTTTGGAATTTGGAAAAACTTTCTTCTACAAAGTTTTAGAGAATTGAATTTTCTATAAAAACTTGCGAGATTTGAATTTTCTGATAAAAGGACTATTTATTATGAATTATTGAAGTTCTGAAGTTCCGAAATAATTGATTTTTGGATGTTTTAATTATTTTTGTTTAGAAAAACATTTTTTTTGTATTTTGTGGACATCATTAACATGTGTTATGGCTGAATTCAGATGGTCAAGGTGGGCTAAGGAAAATTTGTTAAATATATTATTATTATATTAAATTTTCTGCTTTGGTGTTCTAAGCATTTTTCTATAAATAGGGTGCTTAGGTTAGAATTGAAAATCACACCAGAAACTGAAGTTTTCTCTCTATTTCTCTCTCTATATTATCGAGTGTATTCTTGTGAGTATTTTGATATCTTGAGTGTTGCTATACGGTGCAAGTTCGTTCAGCGTTATTCCAGTCAGGAGTACTGCTCTTTTGAGGTAAGGGATTGTAAGGGATAGTAAGGGATTGTAAGGGATAGTAAGGGATATTGTCGTAAGGGATGTTATTTTTTATCAATGATATTATTTCTTTCAATATCATTATACCGGAATATTGGTAGAATTTTTCTTGTAAAATTCTTATCTTTTCATGTCGGGGTTACTATTCATGAGTTACTATTCACGAGCTACTATTCATGAGTTACTATTCATGAGTTACTATTCACGAGTTGTTATTCACGAGTAATTATTCACGAGTTACTATTCATGAGTTACTATTCACGGGTTACTATTCACGGGTTACTATTCACGGGTACTATTCATTACAAAATTGGTTTCTTTTTCTAACCAAGTTATAGTTGATTTATGAATATTACTCTGGAGATTAAAACTATGTATTGATTATATTGATTTTATTATCATATATAACATTTTTATAACCCTGATGTTGAAATTCTCTTTCACTGGAGTGGAAAGATGGGTAGATTATTGGTATGATCATGACTAGGGTTCTCTTTGGCCAGTAGTGAAAAGTTGAATTGTGACTGGTATGATCATGACCATTGAATTTATAATTGAATATCTTTAGCTTAAGTGCAAAGGTGAATTGATCAACATGGTTATAATTATTGGTTATATAAATTCTGAAATGATTATATATTTCTTTGAGATAATAATATATTTGGCTTGTAGTGCAAATATGAGTTGTTGAGGAATATCTTTGGCCTGTAGTGCAAAGATGAGTTGTTGATGGATATCTTTGGCCCGTAGGCAAAGATGAAATTATTAGTATGATTATGAACATGAACTGTGATTTGGTATAACCATGATCTTTGATGTTTTAGGTAAAGACAAGTGATGAAAATTATATTTGTTCTAGATGAGAAGAGGAATTTAGAACTACAATTATGATTATGAGTTATACATGTGATTGTGGACAGGAATTGTTGATTGATGTTACAGGGATAAAACATTGTTGGTGGACTTTTAACATGAAGAAGATAATAGACTTTATGGTCTATTTGACTCTTCTAATGGATTGGTCGTTCCGCTGCAACTATGGTTGAAAAGTTTTATCATCTACCATATGTTCTAAATCTCTGATTTATTACTGATGAATACTATTGATAATTTATTTATCTTTAGTCATAACATTCTTTACTGCGCTAGTTGTGCTCACCCTTCTGTTTCACAATTCCTTTCAGGTAATAAGAGTGTAGCTGGGTCGAGCGGGGGTAACAGGGGAATTGAACGGTAGTCATCATTTAGTAGTTATATTTGGTGAATCAACTAGGGTGAGGCGAACCCAACGTTGAAAGGGTGTTTTGCCACTATCATACAAGATGTCTATTGGGTCAACCAAGGATAATTCTGTGACCATATGATATCTATCATAACCTAGAAGCATGGCCTCCCATGTACGAGGGTTTCCTTGAGCACTTTTCAAAGATTTTAATTTCTAAAACAGTTTTTGACTATACCTTTATGTAAGGTGTCTTTGTGACGTGCTATCCAAGGTTGGGACATCAGTCACAGTTGGTATATATTTGTATCCAAACTCACAGCATATGTGTTGTTGTATTTTGCACGACAATTGTTGTAATAAAGTTGTAGTTGTTATCTATACCATGTATTTGGCGACTCAAAATGGGTTGGATGGAATGGACCTATTTTGGGGGCGTCACATTTGGTATCAGAGCTTAGGGATATGATCTCTGGCGGAGATCGGAGAATAGGACTAGGAGGGGAGAGACGAGTAAATCCTTCGCTAGTGTGTCCTACCTAAGCTTATTTGTTGGTCAGTCATAATATCGGGATATTATGTGATATGTTAATTTGTTAAATTAACCTTTGTTTTGAAGCTGTATTCTAGAATGATATCTGAAATACAGAAGATGAGCAATGAAGAAATTATGATGACAGGAAAGATGGAATCTGAAATAAAAGCAAGGTATTCTCAACTCTTTGAAATACCAGGTACGTAAATTTCGAGGACGAAATTTCATAAGGAGGGGAGATTGTAAGACCCCGAATTTTATGAAATAAAAGTATTCAATTTTTCTTATAATTACTATTCAGTAAATGGTTAAATTGATAAATGTTAAAGTTAAGGGTGATATATGAATTTTTTTCGAAATACACAAGTGGTTATAAAATATTCATTGTTGTCGGAGAATATTCGTTTGATCGTGGAATATTCTTATTGTCGGGGAATATTCATACGACGGCGCTGGGCCCCATAACGAAAAGCGATTGGATGAAGAAAACGATAAGAGTAAGTTGTTTATAAATAACGGCGTAGTTGTTACCGTTAACACTGTTGGAATACCCGTTGGTTAAAACACAGTAATACGCGTTGTTGCACAGTAGCACACGGTATTACACCAATTATTGATTTTTACGTAAGAAGGCATTACTCAATAATTATTACAGTAATTACTGTTTAGTATTTTATTTTATTGATTCAATAATTATTGCGTTGATATTTTATATTTATGTTGTTTTAATAATTGTCACTATACAGTATTTTCTATTATCGGAGCAATAATTCATATTATCTGAATAATATTATTAGATAATATTATTGGCAATGTCTAGAAAGTTCTGTCTAAGAAGAGGTTTGGTCATCTAATTGCGCGCCAGTAAGGAAGAGATCCTTATTGGAAAGCCCCCTCTTTCCTGGGAACGGCCTGGTTGCCAGTACTGTGATTCTGTAATATTATTTGTGTATAATTAATTATTGATTTATATGATGAGGAAAATATTAATTTTATGTGGATATAGATGTAGAAAATTTTTAATGTGACAATTGTTGAAAATTAATATTTTATCTTTCTCTGATAAAATAATTTATTTAAATATATTATTTTAATAATATATTGATGGTGATATTTTTATAATGAATGTGGAATATATGAGTATATGAGGAGGAAGAGTATTTTTGTGGCATTAAATGATTAACACATGTTTTGTGTGTTGGTGGACACAATTCTTGACCGAAAATTTATTATTGACTGTAAAATCGTCCGTTTGTGGATTTCGGTCAATTTCTGTTTGGAATTTGGAAAAACTTTCTTCTACAAAGTTGTAGAGAATTGAATTTCCTATAAAAACTCGCGAGATTTGAATTTTCTGATAAAAGGACTATTTATTATGAATTATTGAAGTTCTGAAGTTCCGAAATAATTGATTTTTGGATGTTTTAATTATTTTTGTTTAGAAAAACATTTTTTTTTGTATTTTGTGGACATCATTAACATGTGTTATGGCTGAATTCAGATGGTCAAGGTGGGCTAAGGAAAATTTGTTAAATATATTATTATTATATTAAATTTTCTGCTTTGGTGTTCTAAGCATTTTTCTATAAATAGGGTGCTTAGGTTAGAATTGAAAATCACACCAGAAACTGAAGTTTTCTCTCTATTTCTCTCTCTATATTATCGAGTGTATTCTTGTGAGTATTTTGATATCTTGAGTGTTGCTATACGGTGCAAGTTCGTTCAGCGTTATTCCAGTCAGGAGTACTGCTCTTTTGAGGTAAGGGATTGTAAGGGATAGTAAGGGATTGTAAGAGATAGTAAGGGATATTGTCGTAAGGGATGTTATTTTTTATCAATGATATTATTTCTTTCAATATCATTATACCGGAATATTGGTAGAATTTTTCTTGTAAAATTCTTATCTTTTCATGTCGGGGTTACTATTCATGAGTTACTATTCACGAGCTACTATTCATGAGTTACTATTCATGAGTTACTATTCACGAGTTGTTATTCATGAGTTACTATTCACGAGTTACTATTCATGAGTTACTATTCACGAGTTACTATTCATGAGTTACTATTCACGGGTTACTATTCACGGGTTACTATTCACGGGTACTATTCATTACAAAATTGGTTTCTTTTTCTAACCAAGTTATAGTTGATTTATGAATATTACTCTGGAGATTAAAACTATGTATTGATTATATTGATTTTATTATCATATATAACATTTTTATAACCCTGATGTTGAAATTCTCTTTCACTGGAGTGGAAAGATGGGTAGATTATTGGTATGATCATGACTAGGGCTCTCTTTGGCCAGTAGTGAAAAGTTGAATTGTGACTGGTATGATCATGACCATTGAATTTATAATTGAATATCTTTAGCTTAAGTGCAAAGGTGAATTGATCAACATGGTTATAATTATTGGTTATATAAATTCTGAAATGATTATATATTTCTTTGAGATAATAATATATTTGGCTTGTAGTGCAAATATGAGTTGTTGAGGAATATCTTTGGCCTGTAGTGCAAAGATGAGTTGTTGATGAATATCTTTGGCCCGTAGTGCAAAGATGAAATTATTAGTATGATTATGAACATGAACTGTGATTTGGTATAACCATGATCTTTGATGTTCCAGGTAAAGACAAGTGATGAAAATTATCTTTGTTCTAGATGAGAAGAGGAATTTAGAACTACAATTATGATTATGAGTTATACATGTGACTGTGGACAGGAATTGTTGATTGATGTTACAGGGATAAAACATTGTTGGTGGACTTTTAACATGAAGAAGATAATAGACTTTATGGTCTATTTGACTCTTCTAATGGATTGGTCGTTCCGCTGCAACTATGGTTGAAAAGTTTTATCATCTACCATATGTTCTAAATCTCTGATTTATTACTGATGAATACTATTGATAATTTATTTATCTTTAGTCATAACATTCTTTACTGAGCTAGTTGTGCTCACCCTTCTGTTTCACAATTCCTTTCAGGTAATAAGAGTGTAGCTGGGTCGAGCGGGGGTAACAGGGGAATTGAACGGTAGTCATCATTTAGTAGTTATATTTGGTGAATCAACTAGGGTGAGGCGAACCCAACGTTGGAAGGGTGTTTTGCCACTATCATACAAGATGTCTATTGGGTCAACCAAGGATAATTCTGTGGCCATATGATATCTATCATAACCTAGAAGCATGGCCTCCCATGTACGAGGGTTTCCTTGAGCACTTTTCAAAGATTTTAATTTCTAAAACAGTTTTTGACTATACCTTTATGTAAGGTGTCATTGTGACGTGCTATCCAAGGTTGGGACATCAGTCACAGTTGGTATATATTTGTATCCAAACTCACAGCATATGTGTTGTTGTATTTTGCACGATAATTGTTGTAATAAAGTTGTAGTTGTTATCTGTACCATGTATTTGGCGACTCAAAATGGGTTGGATGGAATGGACCTATTTTGGGGGCGTTACAATATTTGTATTCAAACTCACAATTTATGTTTTGTCGTATTGTACACGACAGTTGTATTAGTAAGTTGTATTTGTATTCTGTACTATGTATCTGACGACCCAAGATGGGTGATGTACACCTAATTTTGGGGGCGTCACAGTTTGGACATTATTAGACTTTGGTAAAATTAAATATCAAATTTCTCATATTTATTCTTGATCTTATTGTTGTAATTATTTCTATTTCATTTATTATATCGTTATCATAATCATTGTGGTGAAATTTCTCTTTGGCTTGAGTGTAAAGAATAACTGTTAACTGACATGATTATGATCAAAAGCTGTAGATTGGTATGATCATGACCATTGGTGTTATAATTGAATATCTTTGGCCTTTAGTGAAAATTAAGATGAATTAATCATTATGATTATGACCAAAAGCTGTAACTATATTGGTATGATCATGACCGTTGATATTACAATTGAATATCTTTGGCCTATAGTGCAAAGATGAATTGATCAGCATAATTATGACCAAAAGCTGTTGATTGGAATGATTATAAACATGAAATGTGAATCGATATAACCATAATCTTTGGTGTTACAGGTAAAGACAGATGATGAAAATTCTCTTCGGCCTGGGTGCAAAGATGAACTAATCAATATAATTATGATCATGAGCTGTTGATTCATGATTATGAACAGAAACTGTGATTGGTGTTACAGGGATAAGAATATTATTGGTGAAATTTTAAATTGGAGAAGATAATAGACATTATGGTCTATTTGACTCTTCTAATGGATTGCTTATTTCGTTGCAGTTGTTGATCTAAAACTTGTTTCCTATTATATTCTATCAGAATTTTCACTGTTGAAAGCTAAGGATAATTTATTCTTCATTATCTTAGTCATGATATTCTTTACTGGATTAGTTGAGCTCACCATTTTCCTTTTTGTTCCATTGTTCTTCTTAGAAAATGAGAGTGTAGCTATGACTAGTCCGGGAGTGGAGTAATGGTCTAAGTTAGTAATCATAGTGTTCCGAGTTAATGGTTGTTCTCATCAAATTATAAGATAGTGTGGCAATAATTGTACTGAGAACTTAAAGCATGTGTTGCCACTATAATATAATATGTCTAACCACATACAAATTCATGTTATCATTAGATATGGTTGTGTGCATCCACTTGTTGACTATATCTATGAACGGTATCTATATAATCTTGGAGTATGGTTGGATTATAATCGTCAGTTTGACACAATAAAGATAATTATATGGCAAGAAGATACACACCATTGGAATGAATAAGATAGTAATCTTCTCATTCTTCTTTGGGGTGTATTGGGTCAACTATGGTTAATTCTCAAGTCCTGTGATATCTATTAAAACTTAGAAGCATGGACTCCCATATACGAAGGTTTCCTTGAGCATTTTCCAAATATTTTAATTTCTAAAACATTTATTGATTGTACCTTTATGTAGTGTTATTGGTTTTGAGTGTCGCTATAGTAATAGTTGTGAATAGGAAAATTTGTATTTGTTTGTACTGCTGTTTTTGGCGACCCAAGTTTTGGGCGTTGTTTAGACTCGAATTTGGGGGCGTCACACCTAACATTATCTTATATGTCATCACAGTGAACCAAGTGTTCATCAGTTGATATTATCACTTGTTATAACACTACAAAAAAAGAGTTATTGGTGACGGGGTCATTTTTTACGGCCAATATCGCATTGAGAACGACCTCATTGCCGACGGGGTAGCCGTCGTTAATGAGTTTCGCCTGTAATTCCATTTTCCAAGTTGGTTGGCGACGGAGGTCCGTCACTAATGACTATACCACCGTCGATAATGGGTAAGATTTGGCACAAAAATTTTGCGGTGGAGGGAAAACTCATTGGCGAAGGACATAAATTTCAAAGGCGACGGACACGCCATCATTACTAGAAAAATATGAATACATGACGGAACTTTGTGATAGTTTTTAAAAATAATCACAAAAGATAGTAATTTGTGATGAACTTTTTGAGCAATCACAAAATAATAGTATATATGATGGCTCTTAGTGATGATTAATTTTGCCATCAATGTATTATAATTGTGATAACTATGTCAATCCCCAAATTTTTCACGCAGAATAATTTTTTTTTGTGTGACGCACTGAGCCATCACTTATAGATATACCCTTTTCTTGATTGCATTTAAACTATCACCAATATTTTAATGAAAAAAATAATCAAAACAATATTTTATGATGGCCGTGACAATCATTAAAAGAGAGATTTTTGTGACGACTTTTATTTGCCGTTACAAAAAGAAAATATTTTATGATGGAATTTTCAAGCCATCACAAAAAAATAAAATATATGATGGCTCTGCGTGATGACTTATTTTACCATCATTATTGAGTATTTGTTATTGCCATTGCAATCACCACATTTTATGTAGGACTAATTTTGTTTAGTAAGTCAACTCACATATGTTTCCTTTTATATTTTGTTTTAAAATTATAATCATGATATGAGCTTTGATGGGGGAGGGTTCGAATCCTACAAGTATCATTTAATACAATTAATTTAGTGAAATAAATTGTTCTTTAAAAGAATTCACGTTCTTACCTTTGATCCCTAAAGTCATGTGTTTTTTTGTGTGATGACTTTGACAATCACAATAGATTACGTGTTAATGTGATTGTATTAATCATCACAAAAGCACTAAGCGTTTGTGTGATTATCAAAATCATCACAAAAAGGCTTTCATGATAGACGACCTTCGTGATGGTTAAAGGCATCACAAAACCCTTTTGTGATGATATTTTGAATTTATATGATGGATTTATGCCATCACAAAAGGCCTTTTTTTGTAATGCATTGCTATTGACTCAATATCGATGTGGATATTATCCACGGATGTGCCATCGAGAATGAGTCATGTGACGCCCCCAAAATAGGTATACACAACCCATTCTGAGTCACCAAATATATGGTACAGAATTCAAATACAAACTTAATTATACAGCTATCGTGTAAAATACGACAAAACATAAGCTGATAGTTTCAACACGAATATTGTCTCGTAGATAATATACAAACTCAAATGGAGTCTTCATTATAATTATTAGCACACTATTTTATAAAATAGTGAGGATTACTACATCAACCATCTCGGATCGTCACTCCATTCCGGGACTAGTCCCGGCTATATTCTCATTTCCCGAAGAGAACAATGAAAGTAAAATGTGAGCTCAACTAGCCCAGTAAAGAATATTATGACTAAGATAATGCAGGATAAATTATCGTTAGCCTTCAACAGTGTAAAATTGATAGAATACAATTAATAGACAACAAGTTTAACTGCAGCAGAACAAGCAATCCATTAGAAGAGTCAAGTAGAGCATGATATCTACTATCTTCTATGATTTAAAAGTTTATCATAAATATTTTATCGCTGTAACATAGCTCAATAAATAATCTACATCATTGAATTATCCATGCACTACGGGCTAAGGATATTCATTATTATCACCAATAGTCATGATCATGCCAACAATTGTTCATCAATGCACTACAGGCCAAAGAGGACTTTCACCACATCATTTTTCTGTAACATTACAGGTCATGATTATATCAATACAAAATTTCCTGGTCATAATCATACCAATCAACAGTTCATCTATGCACTATGAGCCAAAGATGACTTTCATCACAATTTAAGCATGAGGATGATGACAATGATATAAGAATTCAATTAAGTGAGAGCAAAGATAAATTTTAAATATTTATAATTCAATTTATCCAGAGTTCAAGAATGTCCAAATTGTCAACATGATAACTGCTTTGTGGAGTAAAATTCAAGAATAATATTCATGTATTAAAAATAACTTGGACAGAAAAGAAATTAATTTTTATCATGAATAGTACCTGGGTGAATAGTACCTGAGTGAATAGTACCCCATGAATAGTACTTCGTGAATAGTACCCCGAATAATTTGTACAAAAAAAAAGTAATTATTTTTTCATGAATAGTATCGCGTGAATAGTACCCCGAGTGAATAGTATTAAATGAATAGAATCCCGTCATGCAAAGTACCTCGAATCCCCGAGTGAATAGTACCCGAGTGAATAATAACCCGTGAATAGTACTTCGTGTAAAAATATTAAAATTTAATAAGAAAGTTCAGACCAATATTCCAATGAAACGATACTAGATGAAGCGCAATACTTAAGGATATTCCACTAATTTCAGGGATTATAGAAGCAATACTTACTATAGTAAGTTTAGATTTAAGATGATGAAAAGAAATAATACCTCTTACCTTAGTAGAAGACTGGATACTGCAATAGTGAAGTAGCAGAATACTCTTAAGAGTCTTAGTGAATTGGTGAGAATGAATGACGCTAATTGCACGTTAGGGGCTCGACTTATTACAGTTTAGTACCTCAATAATTGCACCTTAGTCAGGTGACATCATCATGACATCATGATGATGTCATTGCTTACATCATGATGATGTCATTTCTTACATAATGATGATGTCATGCTTACATCATCTTTGTGTTTCTTTAAGGATGATGTCATGCTTGCATCATCTCTTTTCTGATTAATTGATTCAAGTTCACATGGATTGGTTACACTTTGGCGCCCCTAAAGTTTTCCAAACTTGCATTATTCCCCTTTAACTTTTATAATTCACTTATCTTTAATGAACACATTTTTAATATTTCAACAATTATTCAATATTAATATTATAAATCACAATATTAACAACCAGATCATTCCCAGGAAAGAGGGGACTTTCCGGTAAGTACTTCTCCTTATTGACGCGCAATTAGGTGATCAAACCCCTTTACTTGACAGAACTTTCTAAACATTATCAATAATACAAATAATAATATGAATAACTTTGTCGTCTCAATTATTAATTTAATAATATAAAATATTGTGCAGATAATACTGTGACAATAACTGAATTAATAATATGAGATACTATGCAGCAATTATTATGACAATAATTGAATAAAACTGTGTGACTTCTCACGTAAGCATCAATAATCAGAGATACGATGCAATACCTTGTGCTACTGTACAACCACGCGTATTACTGTACTTTTATCACCGGATATTTCAGCAGTTTAACGGTAAAAAATTTTGCCGTTATTTTTATAAAAAGGTTATTTCTGTCGCTTTCTATATCCAACAGTTATTCTGTTGTGGGGTCCACCAATGATTGTGTCGTCGTACGAATATTCTCTGACAAAAAGAATATTCCCCAACCAAACGAATATTCCCCGACACAACGAATATTTTATATCAACTTGCTTACTTTGTAAAGTTTTCACATAATACTCTTAACTTTAACCTTTTATCAATTTAACCATTTACTAAATAGAATAATAATTATAAGAGAATTGAATACTTTCATATCATAAAATTCGGGGTCTTACAAGTCATCTATTATCAATGGGGATATTACTACTTGTTTTCCTTTATGATTTTTCTTTCCCTCTCAATTTGCCCATTTGGCTCTCTGATTTTTACACTTGATTCTCAAATTTTTTCAATTGATTTCATATATTTCACTCATTTTCCCAGTTCCCCCATTTCCCTCGCCCCCGTTACAACTCCTCCATTATCCATACACATGAGTGAGTTCTTGAAACTCATGCTTATGGTAAGTTTGTGACTCATAATCATATAGTATGTTCCTGAACCCCTAAGCATATGGACAATCCCTGATTTGTTCTTGGACTACGTATTGCTATATGACAAGTTCCTAAACTTATATTATTATGGAAATTTCCTGAACACATAATGTGTGGTAAGTTTGATGAACTATGTAAGACCCTGAATTTTATGAAATAAAAGTATTCAATTTTTTCTTATAATTATTATTCTATTTAGTAAATGGTTAAATTGATAAAATGTTAAAGTTAAGGGTGATATGTAAAAATTTTACAAAGTAAGCAAGTTGTCACAAAATATTCATTTGGTCGGGGAAGATTCTTTTTATCGGGAATATTCGTGCGAGTGTACGACGACACAATTATTGGTGGACCCCACAACGGAATAACTGTTGGATATAGAAAACGACAGAAATAACCTTTTTATAAAAATAACAGTAAAACTTTTACCGTTAACTGTTGAAATACCCGGTGATAAAAGTACAGTAATACGCGTGGTTGCATAGTAGCACACGGTATTGTACAATATCTTTGATTATTTATGCTTATGTGATAAGTCACTTAGTTTTATTTAATTATTGCAACAGTAGTTGATGCATAGTATCTCATATTATTGATTCAATTATTGTCACAGTATCATCTACATAATATTTTATATTATTAAATCAATAATTGAAATGACACAGTTATTTATATTATTATTTGCATTATTGACAATGTCGAAAAAGTTATTCCGAGGAAAGGGGTTTGGTCATCTAATTACGCGTCAATAAGGAGAAGTCCTTATCGGAAAGACCCCTCTTTCCTGTGAATGATCTGGTTGTTAATATTGTGAGTTATAATATTATTGATGAATAATTGTTGAAAGATTAAAAATATTTTTAGTCAAGTGATTTGTGATAAATAAAAGGTGTTTGCCATGAAGTATTTATTATAAATTTGGCTTATTACATGGACCCTCACTAGCTTACTCATTTATTAAAATCGTCGGTAGAAAGTTATCTCAGTTTTTGTTTTATATTGTATAGTGTTTGCATAGTACTGTATAGTGTTGCATAGTACGACATAGTGTTTGCATAGTACTGTATAGTGTTGTATAGTATTTGCATAGTGCTGAATAGTAAAAATAAGAAAAATCAGACGAATTCGTTGAACGCCCGTGAATGTTTACTGTGCAGTTCGTGATTATTTTCTTAAATAGTATCCTGTCATTCTCTTATAAATAGGATGCTTAGTTTAGAAATAAAAATCACACCAGAATCAGAGAATTCTTCTTCTATAATATTGAGCGTATTTCTTTTGAGTTTAATGAAGCTTTGAGTGTAAAAAATAGTGCAAATTTTCTTCAAGAATATCTCTGCTATACCAGTCGGAAGTACTCAATTTTTAAGGTACGGGGTATTATTTATTTCATATTCGTAAGAGATTATTTTTCATTTTCGTATGAAATATTATTTTCGTTCAATATTCGTAAGGAATATTATCTTCGTTCAATATTCGTAAGGAATATTATTTTCGTTTCATATTCGTAAGAGATATTATTTTTGTTCAATATTCTTAAGAAATAATATTTTCTTCCATACTCTGTAGTATGTAAGTAATATTATTTCGTTTCATATTCCTAATTCTACAGTTATTTTGATAAGTATTGCTTCTATACTCCTTGAAATTAGTAGAATATCCTTGAATTTTACGCTTCATCTAGTATCATTTTACGGAAATATTTTTCTGAACTTTCTTGTTAAATTTTAAGCTTTTCATGCTGGAGTACTATTCATGCATACGACACTATTCATACGGTACTATTCATACATACGGTACTATTCATGCGATATTATTCATACGGTACTATTCACGAAGTACTATTCACGCGGTACTATTCACGATAAAAATTAATTTCTTTTCTGTCCAAATTATTTTTGATACATTAATATTATTCTTGAATTTTACTCCACAAATTAGTTATCATGTTGACAATTTGGACATTCTTAAACTCTGGATAAATTGAATTATAAATCTTTAATATTTATCCTTAATCTCACTTGATTGATTTCTTATATCATTGTCATCATTCTCATGCTTATATTGTGATGAAAGTCATCTTTGGCCCGTAGTGCAAAGATGGACTAATGTTAAAGACAAATGATGTGATAAAAGTCATCTTTGGCCCGTAGTGCAAAGATGGCTTAATGTTACAGACAAATGATGTGGTAAAAATTATCTTTGGCTTACGTGCAAAGATGTACTGTTGATTATTGATTTTACAGTTGTATATCTTTAGCTTATGTGCAAAGATGGAATGTTGATTATTAGTTTTACAGTTGTATATCTTTAGCTTACGTGCAAAGATGGACTTTTGATTATTGGTTTTACAGTTGTATATCTTTGGCTTACGTGCAAAGATAAATTGTTGATTACTGGTTTTATAGTTGTATATCTTTGGCTTACGTGCAAAGATGGACTGTTGATTATTGGTTTTATAGTTGTATGTTTTTGGCCTGTAGTGCAAAGATGAACTGTTGATTTACATGATTATAAATATGAATTATGAATTTAACTATAACCTTTGGTGGTTCAGGTGAAGACAGGTGATGAAAGTTCTCTTTATCTTAGGTACAACAAAGAACTGTTGATGAGTATTACAAGAATGAAATATTAATGATGGACTTTTAATTTGGAAGAGATAGTAGACATTATGTTCTACTTGACTCTTCTAATGGATTGTTGATTCCGCTGCAATTATGGTTGAAAACTTTTATCATCTACCATATGTTCTAAATATATATCCGATTTATTACTGATGAAGGCTATTGATAGTTTAATTATCTTTAGTCATAATAATCTTTACTGGGCTAGTTGAGCTCACCCTTTTTCCTTCACAATTTCTTTTAGGTAGTAAGAGTGTAGTTGGGTCAAGCGGGGATAACAGGGAAATATTGTAATGGTTCGAGACTGTGAAAGTTTCTCAATACATTATAGAACAGCATGACATGCAACATATAATTGTATTGAGGACTAAAGATAGGTGTGTCGTATTTTATACGGCACTTAATAATTGATTTTGGTGAACAATAATAGGGTGATGAGAGAACCCGACTTTGGAAGCGTAAAAAATGCACCACATTAGAATGAGGAGGACAGAAATATACTAAGAGCTTATAGGGTGTGTTTCCACTATCATATATGATGTCTGACCACATACAAACTCTTGTTATCATAAGATATGGTTGTGCACATCCACTTGCTGATTATATCTATGAGTATTATTTATATAATCTTGGAGTATGGTTGAAATATAATTCTCGGTTTGAGACAATGTAGATAATTATATGGCAAAAAGATACCCACCATTGCAATGATCAAGATAGTAATCTTCTCGTTCTTCTTTGGGGTCTTTTGGATCAACCAAGGTTAATGCTCAAGTCCTATGATATCTATTATAACTTAGATGCATGGCCTCCCATGTATGAAGGCTTCCTTGAGCATTTTTCAAAGATTTTAATTCCTAAAATAGTTATCGATTGTACTTTTATGTAAAGTATCATTGGCTTGGAGTATAAGTATTGTTACTTGTATCGAAACTCACATCTTATGTGTTGTCTTATTTTGCACGACAGTTGTATAAATGAAATTTGTATTTGAATTATGTACCATGTATTTGGCGACTCAGAATGGGTTGTGTATACCTATTTTGGGGGTGTCACCAACTATACCAGGGTATAGGAGTATTACAGATTTAGAACTAATTCATTTTAGTATATTAAGCATTAATGGTGTTAGAGATAGATATAACTGTATAGTGGAGCTATGGAGAAAGTAGAAGTTAAGGAAAAAATGGATATTCCAACTCTTCTAGCTATGCTAGATTTTGAAGTTTATTGAAATCGTGCTGGAAGTTGCACTATTGTGTTTTGAAAATATGTTTGGTCAAAATGTTGAACCAATAAGTTTTGCAAAAAAAAAAAAAAATCAATTATTCCTTATGTCTATGCTAATTGTTTCAGCTAGACAAAGTTGAAAATATCAAAAAGTATTTTATATAGTCATTCATGCATCAATAATATGATGTAAATATGACAAATGATGGAGTCATCAATGCAGACTAACTTAGTATTGGATGTGATCTATGGATTGTTAACCCGCCATGGGACGATGTAGTATGACAAAGTCATAAAATAATGGCATCCTCAACATACTGTTAAAACAATGTGGCACTATGACATCATAAAATAATTTTTTGTATTTTAATAATTATTAAACAGGTGTCAATGCCATTTGAATCTGCTAGACAAAAATTAAAATATTTCATTACGCTATATTAAGTTGTTGAAATATTAATGCTAAACAGGTATAGAACTGTCCAAGTAAATTGATTTGGTATGGACTTTAGATTAGGTATGAACATCCCTAAATTAGGAAAATTTTTATTGCACCGAGGCGGTGACGATGAACGTAAATGTCGTTCCTATAACTAGTGCTGATCAACACAAAACATCCCTGAATTGGAAAATTCTGTTTGTGTCGAATGGTAGTGATGATGAAAACAAATGTCGTTCAAATTTATATTGCGCAGAATGGCGGTCATGTAAACAATATAGATCAACACCAGGCATAAATGGCTGATCACCCACTGTGTCTGTAAGCATGCCAGTTTACAGATGAATTTATGCTTAAACCTTTTCAGAAACATGAAAAAGAAAGTTCACGGTCTTTATGGCCCTTAGCATGATACAGAAAGCTCTTCCTGAGCGAATATTTGCAAGTCCTGAGTTATTCATTTTTCTCCATAATTATTGATCAATTGTGAAGGATTCCTATTCTGGAAGTTGAGTGTAGAAAGGATGATGATCCTCATAAGGAAGTAGGTCGTAGAATACGACAATTTTAAGCGAATCCTTGAAAAAGGAGAAATGTAGAATCATGAGAAGTAAATATTTTCGGATCCTGAAATTGATAGGAAATAGTTACGTGAAAATTAAAAACGTATAGGAATGAAAGATTAAGTTTGAGAATTATAGGACTTTTGGAGCACTAGAGAGAATGGACGTATGAGAAATGTAATGGTTCAGAAATATACTTAGAAAAGGAAATTGAGGAGTTAAAAAAGGGATAATACTCAGAATATAATTGAATTTAATAAATGTTATGAAATAAAACCTACAAGAATTTGTTGAGGAAAAATGGATTAAATAGGTAATATAACACCTAAATGGAAATAGTATATTGAAATTATTCAGCGATAGAATTTCAGAAGAAGATGGACGTAGATCGAGTAAGGATGATTTAGTGATTATGATTCCGAGAACAGAATCCTTATAAGGGGGAAGAATCTGAAAACCCTAATTTTTTGGAAATAAAATTAAAATAAGAATTTAATAAATAAAATTCTTATTGTGAGATGTGTCGTGTTTGAATGCATAAATATATGTGTTTTATATATTTATCTAAGTTATGTGGTGAATTCAATATGTATTTATAAGTGTGAAATATATATACATATGTTTAAAACGAAAGAGTTAATAATTAACTAATCTATTGAATTAGTTAGCTTGAGTTAATTACAAAATGAAATATGGAGGCGAAAGAAATTAATTAATTAGTTGAGATTAAATTCATATTATATTAAATTGATTAACTTATATTAATTGATCAATAAATATTAAATGTAGTAAGATATCAAGTTTTATAAAGCAATGTAATTGTTAATGTAATAATTAAATAAGAAATTATTTAATTATATGAGGGAGTAATTTGTATTATGTAATTTTGGTTATGACAAAAGTAAATATGCCAACTGAATGTAAATAAAATTTTTTATTTGATTAATGAATAATATATATATATATATATATATATATATATATATATATATATATATATATATTAAATGAATTGTTTAAAAGTAATTTGGGAAAGGGGACAAGAAAATGCAATTATAAATTTATTAATGGAATAAATATTTTGATGGAAGTTATTATGGAAAAAAAATTAATTGGTGTAAATGTGTTAACTAAATATATTTGGGAAATATGCATATTTTTGTGATAATTTAATTGCTTAGTAAATAGCTAATCCAATTAAATGAGTCCAATAAAGAATTAAATTAGTGGGTTAATAAATGACTAAATGAATTTTTAGTAAATTGATAAAGTCCAAGTATAAGGAATTATAGCCCAAATATGTGTTAATTTAAGGATCCTTAACACTAATATACATCAATTAAAAAGTAATTACACTATTAGTGCATCCAAAAAATAATTACAAAAATAACGCAATTCACATTAATAAGAAAATCTAAAGTCAAGGAGAAATAACTGTCATAATCAATAATTCAAATTCAAATATCTGGGATCTAACAAAAAAAAACAAATTCAAATTCAAAATAATAATTCAAATTCAAATTCAAATATTCAAATTCAAAACTTCATCTCCCTCACAGTAGCCCTCTCCTCCGCTGCGAATCTCTGTTGTCCAAAACGCTAACGAGAAGAAGAAGAAGATTCACCTTACAAAAAATTTAAAAATAAATAGATGTAACTTTTACTGTTCTGAATTTTTTTTATGACTAGTTGATTATCCACAAAAACTAAAATGGTTACCTTTGTATGAATGATTGGCTACGAACTGCATCACATTCAAACTAAATTGGTAACTTAATAAAACTGAATTGGTTACTTTGGTCTGAAGGTTTGGCAACGTCATCTTCCTTCTCCTCCTTCACCGGTGAGATAGAGCGAGAGTCAACCACAAAATGGTCGATGGGATGGAGAAATGAGGTGGATATTTGATTTTTCACAATTTCTTCATGTCCAGAAATTCTAATTCCAATTTCATGTCCAAAGGAAAATAAGAACACTGCATAGGAAAGAGAGAGATAAGAGAGTGATGTGTAATGTAATGTTGATAACCAAACCTTCATACCAAGGTAACCAAACTTTTATACCAAGGTAACCAAACCTTTATACCAAGGTAATCAATCTACCTCTATACCTATAGTATGAATTGGTTACATTGGTCTGAAAGTTTGGCAACCAACTGCATGAAGGTTTGGCTACCAACTGCATCACATTCAAAATAAATTGGTAACCAAATAAAACTGAATTAGTTACATTGGTATGAATGTTTGGCTACTAACTGCACTATGAAAAAACTGCAGGTATGGATGTGAATTGGTTACCTTGGTATGAAGGTTTTGTTACCTTGGAATGAAGGTTTGGTTACTTCGGTGTGAAGGTTTGGTTACCAACTGAACTATGAAAAAACTGAAGGTGTGGAGGTGGATTGGTTACTGTGACACCCCCAAATCCGGGTACCAACCTGTGACACCCCCAAATTCGGGTACTTCATTTCCCATATGATTTGGTGTTCACTATACAAACATCACATGTCTATCTACCCATAATAATGAAACCATAAAATAGATAGAAATAAATCCTCTCCTTAAGGAGTTATATCATCTGAAATAATTACATCAATCCCAGGTCATACTAACCTTAAATCTTAAATGCGGAAACATAAACAAATAATAGTCTTACACAACATTGACATAAGTCTGAAATATAAATACATAACATAATCACATAAACAACAAGTCTTCATCACTTGTTAATCTTGCCCTTGCCTTCGCTAGTAGAAGGCTCGTCGGACCTTTCGTTCTTAACTACAATGTTATTATTACGCAAGAGTGAGCACGATTGCCCACAAGTATAATAAAGTAACAACAATATAATAACATGCGAGTGAATCAAAGACTTCTGGAATAAGAAACTCAACTTTTGAATCAAGAATGAATAACAAGAATCAAAAGAACTTCTGAGGGTCATAAGACCTTGAACTATGTCCTAGGTTATCAAGGGTTATACTTAAAACCTTTACCAGCATAAAACTATGGACTCTTCTACTTATACTTAGGGGGATCAACCCTTAGTATCATACCGTGTGTGACGCCCCCACATCCGGGTTATCTTTAACTTGAATTTGGTGCTCACGATACTAGCATACCCATTCATCTAAAAGAAAACTGTCTTATATTAGATAAACATCGTACTTAAATCCCAGGTTCTATAGACCTTTACATACAATATAAACCAAATATTATTACACTGTGACACCCCCAAAATAGGTATACATTACCCATCTTGAGACGTCAGATACATGGTACATAAATTCAAATACAACTTAATTATACAACAGTCGTGTAAAATACGACAAAACATAGCTGAGAGTTTAAACAAGAATATTGTCGTCTAGACAATATTCACACTCAATGGTGTCCTCATTACAATTATTATCGCATTATTCCATAGAATAGTGAGGACTACTAAAGCCATTTATCCTGGACCATCATTCCATTCCCCGACTCGTCCCAGCTATATTCTCATCTCCTGAAGAGAATAATGAAAGAAAGGGTGAGCTCAACTAGCAAGTAAGAAATATTATGACTAAGATAATGCAGAATAAATTATCCTTAGCCTTCAACAGTATAACAACTGATAGAATACAATAGACAACAAGTTTTAGATCAACAACTGCAGTGGAAATAAGCAATCCATTAGAAGAGTCTAGTAGAGCATAAAATCTACAATCTTCTATTATTTAAAAAGATTTTCATCAACTTTATCGCTGAGACTCAGCTTAATAAATAAAATCGAATCATCTCTACACCTCGACCAAGGATATTCATGTAATCATCAATGGTCATGATTATACCGAATAATCCCTGGTCATAATCATATCAACAACTGTCCATCAATGAACTACAGGCCAATGAGAACTTTTACCACATCATTCGTCACATTACGGTCATGATTATACCGAATAATCCCTGGTCATAATCATACCAAGTCCATCTCTTCACGTAAGCCAAAGATGACTTTCATCACAATATAAACATGAGGATGATGACAATGACATAATAATTCAATAAAACAAGTTCAAGGATAAATTTTAAAGATTTATAATTTAATTTATTCAGAATTCAATATTGTTCAAATTGTCAACATGATACTGCTTTTTAGAGTAAAATTCAAGAATAATATTCATGTACCAAAAATAATTTGGACAGAAAAGAAATATATTTTTCAAGTAAATAGTACCCTGTGAATAGTACTTCGAGAATAGTACCTCGTGAATAGTACCCCGACATGAAAAGTACTCAAAATACCCTAGTGAATAATACTAGAGTGAATAGTAATTGAATGAATAGTAACCCGTGAATAGTAACTCGTGAATAGTACTCTGGCACGAAAAGTGTCCCGAATACCTAAGTGAATAATACTAGAGTGAATAGTAACCAGGTGAATAGTAACTCATGAATAGTAACTCGTAAAAGAAAAATACCAAAGAAAATAATATTCCATGACGAGTACAAAAAAAATGATATCTCATACGAGTATAATAGAATATACGAAACTGCAAATGGATTTTCACCCGCCATGCGGTAATCCACGTAGACGGATCATTTCCATAATTTAATAAAGAATGGAATAACAAAAGAATTCACCAGGCATGCGATAGACCGCACAGATAGATTATTCCCAACAGAATAATAAAGAATGAAATAACAGAAGAATTCACCAGGCATGCGATAGACCGCACAAACATGTTATTTCCAACAGAATAATAAATAATGGAACCAGGTCATGGGTAATACGCATAGACAGGATATTCCAACAGAATAATAAAGAATGGAACCAGGTCATACGTAATCCACACTGACAGGATATTCTAACAGAATAATATATAATGGAATAACAGAAGAATTTCACCATGTATGCGGTACTTCGCATAGACAGGTTATTCCAACATAATAATAAAGAATGGAATAACAGAAGAATTTCACCATGTATGCGATACTTCGCATAGATAGGTTATTCTAACATAATAATAAAGAATGGAACAACAGAAGCTCTCTTCATGAATACGAAAGTATAACAATGAGGATTCAATAATAAATATTGAACAAGATAATTCTTTAAAAGTGTTGAGTCTGAAAATCAGGCTTTAGCATGCTGTAAGGTCAAATGACCAGTGAACTCTGTACTAGAATTGACAGTAATAATACTACAATCCAGGATACACACAGTTATAAAAACTGTTTTATATCCTAGACTTGTACTTTAGGGGATCTGCCTAAGTACCTTATATTGTGCACAACATAACAGTCTAATGACACTTTTTATGTCCTTCGGAATCATATGTCCGGTATAATATGCCCCTATAAAAAGGGTTGTTCGTTCACAGCATTATACAAGAGTCCGCACCACAACAAAGATGGTTTGGAGAACATTAAATGAGAATTTCATGAATAATATCAATGTATCTCAACAGTTGTCTAACCAAATTAATGGTATTGACATGCTTTCAATATAACTCATGTAAGAGAGAAGTTCAATATACTATTCTTTTGAAGTTGATTGGAATAAAAA
This sequence comes from Panax notoginseng, assembly GCA_016801055.1. Taxonomy (NCBI): domain Eukaryota; kingdom Viridiplantae; phylum Streptophyta; class Magnoliopsida; order Apiales; family Araliaceae; genus Panax; species Panax notoginseng. The sequence continues at coordinate 230,328,372 of CM029014.1, forward strand.
GGTTATTTAACCTTATATTTTTCATAATAGGGAGAGACAGTTCAGAAATTAAAGAACCTGTCTACTGCAGAATACTTGCTCAATAAAGAGTAAGAGTTAGAAACTTGCCTTGTTTGTAGTCTATTGTTAGGATTTCAGCTTATATTGAAGTGTTCTCACAAAATCCTACACAGTTATTTATATTAACAAGCATGTTAATCACATAGTTAAGTTATATAGTTTGTAAGCTCACATATCACATAGTTAAGTTATATAGTTTGTAAGCTCACATATCACATAGTTCAGTGATCATGGTTGTAGTTAAATTCCTATTTTTGATACATTTTTCAAATATCTCATCCATGCTTTCACAAGAGACATTTTTCACTTTAAGGGTGTCACACAACATATATATAACTTACATCTTATTAGGATTTAAAACATGAGTGTTTCATGCCTTATTTATAGAAATTCTAGCATATAAGATGCTTTTGTAGCTTATTTTATATTTTTAAAGATATTTCTAATTTACATGGTTAACTTTTGTCTATCTCATGATTTAAAACTTTATTTCCTTACTAGTGCATTAACTATCTCTAATTTTTATATGATATCTCAAAACAGTCCCTTGGAAGTTCAAACAGTCCCAATTTGGCTTTACTACCTCCAATATCAAATGTCTCCCCCTTTTTCTAACTTTATTCTTGAGTTTGTTAACAATATTTAGTTATCATGTAAGTTCATTTCTACCTACTAGTGTGCTAAGGTTAACAAGTTTTAAATTTATACCCAACACATTTCCCCATAACTGGTCACGCTAGTAGCCAAGTGTGGTTTGGCCCTGCGGGGCTTAGCCACACTTAAAATGGTCATATTTGGCCTCATGGCCCTAAAACATAACATGGCAATCAAAACATGGGCTTAACAGCCCCATGTATAATATGACTACCAAGTCATTTACATAGAATTATTACTATACTATATACATGCCTATTTAAGTAATTAGTTACTTGCTCAAGTTTCATTATTAGTCCAAACTAGACTGCCCAAAAATCACTTCATTAACAGCTCACAGCTGTAGCCTTTATTGCCCACTGCTGCTGCCCATAGGCAGCAGCTGTACTTGTGTTCTCTCCTTGCTTTGAACCCCCTGCAATCTTGATTCATTTACACTCCATTTGAATGTTACACACTAATATATTTAATTATTAGGGTAACTCAAATTTATAGTGAAACTATAACCTACATGAACCAACTGTTTTATCAAACCAAGCCTTGCTATTGCGAATTGAGAAATGTTAACTGCCAATGGCAGCAGTTCCCAACAATAAGCTCCCATTTCGCTAACTTTTAATTTGTAATTTAATCATTTTAGTATGCTAGAATCTTAGGGGTATATATAGGTAATAGATACACCTAAATATATAAACTAATTGGTTTAGTTCCTTTAATTATATTGGCTGAGAACTCATGAGAGTCCCCAGCTCATGCTAACTGCTGTCAAAGGACAGCAGCCCTCAAACCTCTTTGGCTTCATATTTTTGGTCCTGCCTATACTTCTTAAGCTAACTCACAATTGATTAAATCACCTTTTAACCCAATCTTTCTTGGAGGCTAAGCCCACTGATTGGCTCTGCAGCTACCTACTCCTACTACCTGTTATTGTCTAAAGACAGCAGTTACTGTTTGTTGTTAATACAGACTGCTATACCTGCCATTTACCATTACTTACTGCTACCTTTAGGTAGCAATCCTTGCTCCTTATTTATATCATTTCACATCCCAAGTGATGCAACCAAATTGGTTTGCTCCAGTCTATAATAGCAGCTACGAGTGGTTATCTACTGTTGTGGTTTAACTGCAGCCCCAATTCCATAACCCATACCCAACTATTTCCTATCTTAATCTTTTTGGATTACACAAAAGAGCACCCTAAGGTAACATATCATACAAAGTTTTAGTTTTTCATTATAACTTAAATTGAGTTCTGTTCTAATTTGTCACACTCAAACATTCTAATTAACATCACATAGGTTATTCTATCAAATTTTCTCTTTGGTTTTAAATAAAAACAGTTCATTGAGGAATTTTATCAAACACTTTACAGGCACTGGTTTGCCATACAAGTGTCATAGCTATATATTTGCTTTAAAATCCCATTTTAGCTCCCTTATTACTCCACAGCCCACTTATCTCCTTGTGCCTAAGTTCAGCAATAATAGTAACTACTTAACAACAGTTGGGCATGACAGTCACTATAGCATTAACCATAGCATAACAGTCATTTGAGTATATAGAAGTAACATAGCATAAAACAGAAAATAGTCCTTCAAATCTCTTAACACCAGTGTTATAACATAATGTACTTGCTATGTTTCATGATTTAAAGATCCCGATACAAGGTATAACTATCCAGAGATAGGTTTCCAAAATAGTTAACAAAGAGTTCACCTTTTCAGTCCTTATTATTTTGTTTTGCTCAATTGTTACACCAATACATGTTATGCATAAGCATAGAGGTTATTTGAAGCATAACTACACCTTTTTAAGAGAAATTAAACACATTTTGGACTCCATTCCCAACCAGCCTGTCTTGACACTATAACAGTTTTAGACTGGCAATTTGGCCATGGTTTATCACACCAAAACAGTAGCAAGCATGGACATATATGTCTTTCTAAAACATTAACCTTGTATTTACCATATCCATGATTTTAAAGCATCTAGAGGCAAGGCCCTTATGTTTTAAATTAAAATAGCCCCTCAATCTCTTAATCACAAAGGTTATAACATCATGTACTTGATATATACTATATATTCATAATTTAAAAACTTGCATACAAGGTATCATTATTTCCAAAATAGGCTTCCACAGCATTCTGTGAAAACTAACTATTTCAGTCCAAAGTGGTATAACACAGTATACTAGTCCAGTCCTATTGCACCAACATTCAGTATAACACAAGGATGTTGCTCACAGCCAGTCAACACATCAACATAGCGCAGCAGCAACATAGCATAGCAGTCATTTAGTAAAGGAGATTAATATCTCGGCCATGGTAGTCAATAGCTGTCCATAATAATATAGCCATAGTATAGCAGCTCTTTTATGTTACTTTAAGTTTATTTTATCATAACATAACCCTGAGCATTAACCAACTAATCACAAATATGTAGATGCAACTTTTTAGCATGCTTGATACCTTAATAATATATGGTTTATTCGATATCCTTTTCTCTTAATCACTGTTAGCATACACAAAACCAAATCAGTCATTAGCTTGGCAAACTATCAAACACATAGACTGCAGTTCTTATATATGTATATATTACATGATCTCTAGCTCACTGCCCCTAGCCGTATGGCTTAAACAACATCAAGTATAAAATCATGCTTAGCAGTCCCAATTATAGCAGTTTCAATAACATTTAAGCAGTCATTGCATTATATTAATCCCAGCATAACAGCCATTCATGCTACATAGTCACTAACAGTCCATTATGCTAATTAATTCAATAGCTATGCTAATCATTTATCAGTTCAGTTGCTACCCGAAATGAATGGAAAGATTAGAAAGGCCAGAATTAGCTTACCTTGCTGATTCGAAGGTGACAAGTGGATTGAGCTGCTCAATTCCTTTTTCCCCTCTAGCCGAACTCTGCTAATATCACTCTCAGTTGGCTCTCTTTTTCTTTTGTATGGTGTTAAAGCCTTGGGAAGTCAGTTAAGGGGTGGGACATGAAGTTAAATAGCTGAACTTTTCTTTCTCTGGTCATGCCAAGCTTTGCCCCTAGCCGGCCCCTACCAGCCACCCTAACAATCTGGGAGCAATCAATACTAGTCTAGTTCATTTTAACATCTACCCAGCCACCTTAGGTTGTCTGCTACACCTTATCTTCTGCAAGTTTACTGACCTATTTCTTGCCTGTTAACTAAACTAACTGCTAACCAGAACTAGCTTAGACTCTGAGTAACTTGTTACTCAACTGACTAACCAATGGGCTAACTAATTATTAACAACAGAATGAACTCAGCCCTTCCTTTTACCTACGTGGGCTGCTAAGTTGGGCTACAAAATGAGTTAGGATTGGCTTTATATTAGGCCCAATACCATAACTCATATAACTAAATTTAATTGAAGAAGACTTGCAAGCATACATGGCAAAATTTAATAAGGCCCAATGTGGACACTTAAAAATTTAACACACATGAAACTTTTATCAAACATTTTTCCTTATTTACCATTAAATAATGCTTTTGAATCACATAAGAAATTTCAAGACAAGAATATCTCATAACTTAAGACATGTTGGCTTTCCTTTCCATTCTTGATGTTTATATAACATTATATTTAATGTATATATCAACATCGCTCTATTTACCATTTATAATCTAGGATACTTACTAATCTAAAAAAAAATTATCACAATAAGAAGTAACGACACAAAAAAAATTCATACACAAAATTTGACATTATAATAATTGAATATTACATATGATTTTTTGAGTCATTACATTCTCCCCTCCTTATAAGGATTCCGTCCTCGAAATCACAAGCACAAGGTTACTCAAAAAGATGGGGATAACTTTTCTTCATCTTTTCTTCGAGTTCCCACGTAGCTTCTTCTACACTGTGGTTCCTCCATATCACCTTCACAGAAGGTATTATTTTGTTTCTTAAAACTTGCTCTTTCCTATCGATTATTTGAACAGGAATTTCTTCATAGGTTAGATCTTTTTCAACCTGAATAGGTTCATATTGGATTACTTGTTTGTGATCTGGTTTATAAGGACGTAGTACCGATACATGAAATATATTATGAATGTGCCCTAGTTTCGAAAGTAAAGCTACTTCATAAGCCACTTCACCTATTTGCTTCAGTACTTCGAAAGGCCCTATGAATCTTGCACTCAGTTTTCCCTTCTTTCCAAATCTGATTTTTCTCTTCCAGGGAGATACTTTTAAAAACACAAACGACCCTATTTCAAAGTCTCTCTTTTGACGGTGTAAGTTTGCATACTTCTTTTGCCTGTCTTGAGCTGCTACTAATCTTGCTCGTATTACTCGGACAATTTTTGCAGTTTGTTGAACCATTTCTGGTACCAGCAATTTACGTTCTCCTACCTCATCCCAATAGAGTAGGGTTCTGCATTTTCTTCTGTACAATGCCTCGTAAGGTGGCATCCCTATACTGGCGTGATAACTGTTATTATATGCAAACTCGACCAATGGTAGGTGATAATCCCAATTGCCCTTGAAGTCCATGACGCATGCTCTCAGCATATCTTCCAGTATCTGAATTGTTCTTTCACTTTGGCCGTCAGTTTGAGGGTGATATGCCGTACTTAATTTTAACTGCGTCCCCATACGTTCTTGCAAACTTCGCCAGAAATTGGATGTGAATCGCGAATCTCGATCGGATACAATTGATAATGGAACGCCATGTCGTGATACAATCTCTTTAACTTATAGTTTAGCTAATTGATCTAGATTAAATCTGATCTTAATTGGTAAGAAATACGCTGACTTTGTCAATCGATCCACGATGACCCATATAGCGTTGAAGCCTTTCTGTGTAGTTGGAAGTCCCACAACGAAATTCATAGTTATGTGCTCCCATTTCCATTCCAGAATCTCTAACGGTTGTAGCAATCCACTTGGTCTCTGATGTTCAGCTTTCACTCTTTGACAGGTTAGGCACCTACTGACGTATTCTACCACTTCTCTTTTCAAATTGGGCCACCAAAAATGTTGTCGAAGGTCTTGATACATCTTTGTGCTGCCTGGGTGAATTGAGAAATTTGAACTGTGTACTTCTTGCAAGATTTCTTCTTTTAGGTCTGGTACTGCTGGCACCCACACTCTTCTCTCAAATCGCAATAATCCTTCTTTATCTATTATGAACTTGGTGGTCTCTCCTCCCTCTATCTGTTTCTTCACCTTTTTGCATTCCTCATCTTGATCCTGGGCTTCTTTTACTCTATCCAACAAAACTGGACGAGTCTCCAAATTAAACAGTTTTTCTTTTGACTCTCTCAGATATTTCACCTCGATTTCCAATTTTCTCCATTTCTTTGATGAGCTCGTCCTGATTTGTGAGTGTCTCTAATTTTTTTCTTTCCTTCCGGCTTAGAGCATCTGCGACTATGTTGGCTTTCCCGGGATGATACAAAATTTTGTAATCGTAGTCCTTGATCAGTTCTAACCATCTCCTCTGCCTCATATTTAATTCCTTTTGTGTGAAGATATACTTTAGACTTTTATGGTCTGTGTATATCTTACATTTCTCGCCATACAGATAGTGTCTTCAAATTTTTAGAGTGAATACTACTGCTGCCAACTCCAAGTCGTGCGTAGGATACCCATTCTCATAATCTTTCAACTATCGAGACGCGTATGCTATGACCTTGCCATGCTGCATCAAAACACAACCAAGCCCTTTGTGTGACGCATCGCTGTAAACAACAAAATTACCTGTATCGTCTGGCAAGGATAGCACTGGTGCTTCACTCAATCTTTTCTTTAGTTCTTGGAAACTTTCTTCACATTTTTCTGACCAAACGAACTTTACTATTTTTCGGGTCAAATTCGTCAAAGGTCTTGGCAATTTTGAAAAATCTTTAATGAATCTACGATAATAACCTGCTAGACCTAAGAAACTTCGTATTTCAGTTGGTGTCTTTGGTCGTTCCCAGTTAATTACCGCATCCACTTTTGCCGGATCTACTGATATCCCTTCATGGTCAATCACGTGTCCCAAAAATTACACTCTTTCCATCCAAAACTCGCATTTTGAAAACTTTGCGTATAACTTTTCTCTTCTCAAGATTTCCAGTACTATCTTCAGATGTTCAGCATGATCCTCTTGAGTCTTTGAATAGATCAAGATATCGTCAATGAATACCACCACAAATTTATCTAAGTAAGGTTTGAATACCCGGTTCATTAAATCCATAAATGTTGTCAGTGCATTAGTTAGCCCAAATGACATCACTAAGAACTCATAGTGGCCGTAACGAGTCCTAAATGCGGTCTTTGGCACGTCTTCATTCCTCACTTTCAATTGGTGATAACCCGTACGTAAATCTATCTTGGAAAAATAACGAGCTCCCTTCAGTTAATCAAAAAGATCGTCAATTCTTGGTAAGGAATACTTATTCTTGATTGTGACTTTGTTCAATTCTCTATAATCGATACACAGTCGCAATGAACCATCCTTTTTTTAAAAAAATAACACAAGTGCTCCCCAGGGAGACACACTTGGTTGAATGTAATTTTTGTCTAACAATTCCTGTAACTGAATCATTAGTTATTTCATCTGTATCGGAGCCATTCGGTATGGAGCATTTGAAATTGGGTTTGTACCAGGCACTAAGTCTATCACGAATTCAATCTCCCGGTCTGGTGGTAAAGCTGGCAAATCATTTGGAAATACATCTGGGAATTCCCTCACTATTGGTATTTGTTCCATTTTCGGTTCTATTCTTTGAGTGTCAACTACATGTGCTAAATAACTAACACACCCTTTTCTTAACAACTTCTTGGCCTGCATCATCGTCAGACAACATGACTGTCTCGACGATTTGCTACCATAAAACATAATTTTGGATTCACTAGGAGTCTGAAGGTTTATGCATTTCTTTTGGCAATCAATTACTGCCCCATGGTTATATAACCAATCCATTCCTAGTATCACGTCAAATTCACCTAATCGGATGGGAATTAATTTTACTGTAAAGTTATGACCCCGTATATCCATACTACAATTTTTATGGACATGATTCACGGGAATGACTTCTTTATTTGCGACCTCTATGTTCAAAGGACGATCCAATCTTTCAGGAGTTAATTCTAATCGTTGAGCAAATTCTTCAGATATAAAGGAACAGGTAGCACCCGAATCAAATAGTATAAAGGCATTAACGTTATTGACGGAAATGATACTTGACACCACTTCCTTTGATGCCACTGCATCCTGTACTGTCATATTGAATGTCCTTGAAGTTGGTCGATTGGATGGGGTTGGTCCCCCGATTGTCAGCTTCCCATCGTTATTTCCTTTCTTTGGACAATTCTTGATCTGGTGATCTGTAGCTCCACATGCAAAGCATCCTTGTCTCTTCTTTGGATTGGTGCAGTTAGGAGAGATGTGGCCCTCCTGCCCGCATTTGTAACAGACCGTCTTACCCTTCAGACAGATTCTGAGATGATTTTTCCCACACTTTTTACACGCTTCAATCTTCCTTCTTGGTTCTCTCAGCTTATTGCCAAGTTTGTTGCCCTTATTGTTCCACTTCCTTTTGTTAAAAGTATTTCCCTTGCTACTTCCTTCTTGAGGTCCTCCTGCTATCTTCTTAGTCTTCTTCTCTTGGTGAAATTTGGCTAGTGCATCAGTTCTTCCTTCAGCGATTATGGCTTTTTCCAGTATGCTAGTAAACGTATTTATCTGAAACATTGAAACCTTGCTGAAAAGTATCGGCTTCAATCCTTGTTCAAATCTTTGAGCCTTTCGTTCTTCAGTGTCAACCTGATGCGGCGCAAACCTCGATAGTTTATTAAATTTTGCAGCATAACCAGGTACCGTCATGCTTCCTTGTTTAAGTTCAAGAAATTCGACTTCCATTTTATTTTTCATGATACGGGAAAAGTAGGCTTCAAAGAATAGTTCTTTAAACCTATCCCACGTCACGACTCCTACTCCAGCTCTGCTTTTATTGGCTCCCCACTAGTAGTTTACTTCTCCTTTCAGCTTGAACGTGGTGAAAGCTGTCTTTTGATTATCAGCAACTCGGACAACTTCGAAGACCTTTTCCATTTCATTTACCCAAGTTTGGGCTTCTATCGGGTTGTTGGTTCCCTTGAACTCTGGGGGTCCTACTGCTTTAAAATCCTTAAAGGTAGTCAAACGACCTTCAGGAGGGTTCGCGTTTACAGGCGGTGCGGTATTCCTCCCTTGAAGTGCATAAGTTAATAAGTCGATAAACTGCTGCATAGGATTTTCAGGTCCTGCCGAATTATTCACGGACTCTTCTTGAGTTGATGGGGTCGGTGCCCCAAGTCTTCCTCTTCCTCTTCCTCTCCATCTTGGTGGCATTTTCTGTATAATATAAATTTTATATCTTTATCATTTAATCGATATAATAATGCACATTGTATCAAATATACAGATCCTTTTTATAATAGAAAAACATTCATATTTATATGCCTTTTTAAAAGTTGTGCCAAGCACATTACATCTTTTTGCTTATGGCTAAAACATCTTAATCCCTTCTTGACTACATGTAGTCGGGATTTACATTTAAACTGCCCTTATCTACAAAAGTCGGGCTCAAAAGTAACATCCCCTTAGTATACAAAAGAGGGGTACATCATAATACTAAAGACATAATACTAAAATACTTATACCAAACAGACACATCAGAAGAACTCAGTCAACCTACTGGAGAAGCATGCCCTGCCTTTTGGCGCTGTGAAGCTCCTCATCCCCGATGTCCAGCACCTTTTTTCAGGTCAGGACTAACTCGCTTCCCCCTTCATCTACAGGGTGTAGTTGCACCCTGTGTTTCCAACGTCCAAATACAGATTTGAACGCGTAGTCCATCTTATCCATCTTGGCATCTCTGCCCCTAACCTCGTTTTCCAACTCATAAACTCTACCCAAGGCCCTATCCCTTTGTTGTTCGGCCCTCACTTGGTCGGCCTTCAGGACTTCCATCTCATGCCTGAGGATAACATTCTCCTGCCTCAGGGCCTCCTTTTGACAGGTAGTGCCATAAAGTGCATGACCCATCTCTACATTCTTTGCTATGGTATGCCTAACCAGGGACTCGAACAGCTCTACAGATGCTTGTTGTTCCTCTCTCTCCCCCTCTAATTCTTGGACTCGATTCTCCAGCTCAAAATTCATGAAGGTTAATTCCATGAGAGCATCGACCTCTTCTATAAAGGGTCCTTCGGAGAAACCCCTAGTATGCTCCTCTGGCTCTTCTGGTTTTACCTCCTCCTTGACTCGACTGGATTCGGCTATCTCAGGGGTTTACAAAACATATTAACAAACTTGATAAGTTTCTATATAACATTATCAAGTAATCACATTTAAACTTTTTATCAATGAATTACTCCGAATCCATTCTTATACACGAAATGAGTTAACTATTTCTCTCAAGGTCATAATCCTAAGGTGTTTTCCCATTCCTAAGGTTTTATAACCTAACAACTTTGATACCAACCTGTGACGCCTCTAAATCCGGGTTATCTTTAACTTGAATTTGGTGCTCACGATACTAGCATACCCATTCATACTAAAAGAAAACTGTCTTATATTACATAAACATCGTACTTAAATCCCAGTTTCTATAGACCTTTACATACAATATAAACCAAATATTATTACACAACATAGTACTAACAGTATTTATTACATTCACTACTTAAGTCCACTTAAGCACACGCGCTTAATAAATGACTACTCAACAACTTTGCCTTTTCCTTTGTCTTTTCTAGATGGACCAACAACCTCAGTTTTAACTGAAAATAGTATATTTAACGCAAGGGTGAGCAACAGCTTGCTCAGCAAGGAAATAAGTAGCTAAATATAATGGAACAGAAATAGTATAACAATGAGGATTCAATAATAAATATTGAACAAGATAATTCTTTAAAAGTGTTGAGTTTGAAAATCAGGCTTTAGCATGCTGTAAGGTCAAATGATCAGTGAACTCTGTACTAGAATTGACAGTAATAATACTACAATCCAGGATACACACAGTTATAAAAACTGTTTTATATCCTAGACTTGTACTTTAGGGGATCAGCCTAAGTACCTTATATTGTGCACAACATAACAGTCTAATGACACTTTTTATGTCCTTCGGAATCATATGTCCGGTATAATATGCCCCTATAAAAAGGGTTGTTCGTTCACAGCATTATACAAGAGTCCGCACCACAACAAAGATGGTTTGGAGAACATTAAATGAGAATTTCATGAATAATATCAATGTATCTCAACAGTTGTCTAACCGAATTAATGGTATTGACATGCTTTCAATATAACTCATGTAAGAAGTTCAATATATTATTCTTTTGAAGTTGATTGGAATAAAAAGGTTATTTAACCTTATATTTTTCATAATAGGGAGAGACAGTTCAAAAATTAAAGAACCTGTCTACTGCAGAATACTTGCTCAATAAAGAGTAAGAGTTAGAAACTTGCCTTGTTTGTAGTCTATTGTTAGGATTTTAGCTTATATTGAAGTGTTCTCACAAAATCCTACACAGTTATTTATATTAACAAGCATGTTAATCACATAGTTAAGTTATATAGTTTGTAAGCTCACATATCACATAGTTAAGTTATATAGTTTGTAAGCTCACATATCACATAGTTCAGTGATCATGGTTGTAGTTAAATTCCTATTTTTGATACATTTTTCAAATATCTCATCCATGCTTTCACAAGAGACATTTTTCACTTTAAGGGTGTCACACAACATATATATAACTTACATCTTATTAGGATTTAAAACATGAGTGTTTCATGCCTTATTTATAGAAATTCTAGCATATAAGATGCTTTTGTAGCTTATTTTATATTTTTAAAGATATTTCTAATTTACATGGTTAACTTTTGTCTATCTCATGATTTAAAACTTTATTTCCTTACTAGTGCATTAACTATCTCTAATTTTTATATGATATCTCAAAACAGTCCCTTGGAAGTTCAAACAGTCCCAATTTGGCTTTACTACCTCCAATATCAAATGTCTCCCCCTTTTTCTAACTTTATTCTTGAGTTTGTTAACAACATTTAGTTATCATGTAAGTTCATTTCTACGTGTGTGCTAAGGTTAACAAGTTTTAAATTTATACCCAACACATTTCCCCATAACTGGTCACGCTAGTAGCCAAGTGTGGTTTGGCCCTGCGGGTCTTAGCCACACTTAAAATGGTCATATTTGGCCTCATGGCCCTAAAACATAACATGGCAATCAAAACATTGGCTTAACAGCCCCATGTATAATATGACTACCAAGTCATTTACATAGAATTATTACTATACTATATACATGCCTATTTAAGTAATTAGTTACTTGCTCAAGTTGCATTATTAGTCCAAACTAGACTGCCCAAAAATCACTTCATTAACAGCTCACAGCTGTAGCCTTTATTGCCCACTGCTGCTGCCCATAGGCAGCAGCTGTACTTGTGTTCTCTCCTTGCTTTGAACCCCCTGCAATCTTGATTCATTTACACTCCATTTGAATGTTACACACTAATATATTTAATTATTAGGGTAACTCAAATTTATAGTGAAACTATAACCTACATGAACCAACTGTTTTATCAAACCAAGCCTTGCTATTGCGAATTGAGAAATGTTAACTGCCAATGGCAGCAGTTCCCAACAATAAGCTCCCATTTCGTTAACTTTTAATTTGTAATTTAATCATTTTAGTATGCTAGAATCTTAGGGGTATATATAGGTAATAGATACACCTAAATATATAAACTAATTGGTTTAGTTCCTTTAATTATATTGGCTGAGAACTCATGAGAGTCCCCAGCTCATGCTAACTGCTGTCAAAGGACAGCAGCCCTCAAACCTCTTTGGCTTCATATTTTTGGTCCTGCCTATACTTCTTAAGCTAACTCACAATTGATTAAATCACCTTTTAACCCAATCTTTCTTGGAGGCTAAGCCCACTGACTGGCTCTGCAGCTACCTACTCCTACTACCTGTTATTGTCTAAAGACAGCAGTTACTGTTTGTTGTTAATACAGACTGCTATACCTGCCATTTACCATTACTTACTGCTACCTTTAGGTAGCAATCCTTGCTCCTTATTTATATCATTTCACATCCCAAGTGATGCAACCAAATTGGTTTGCCCCAGTCTATAATAGCAGCTACGAGTGGTTATCTACTGTTGTGGTTTAACTGCAGCCCCAATTCCATAACCCATACCCAACTATTTCCTATCTTAATCTTTTTGGATTACACAAAAGAGCACCCTAAGGTAACATATCATACAAAGTTTTAGTTTTTCATTATAACTTAAATTGAGTTCTGTTCTAATTTGTCACACTCAAACATTCTAATTAACATCACATAGGTTATTCTATCAAATTTTCTTTTTGGTTTTAAATAAAAACAGTTCATTGAGGAATTTTATCAAACACTTTACAGGCACGGGTTTGCCATACAAGTGTCATAACTATATATTTGCTTTAAAATCCCATTTTAGCCCCCTTATTACTCCACAGCCCACTTATCTCCTTGTGCCTAAGTTCAGCAATAATAGTAACTAAGTAACAACAGTTGGGCATGACAGTCACTATAGCATTAACCATAGCATAACAGTCATTTGAGTATATAGAAGTAACATAGCATAAAACAGAAAATAGTCCTTCAAATCTCTTAACACCAGTGTTATAACGTAATGTACTTGCTATGTTTCATGATTTAAAGATCCCGATACAAGGTATAACTATCCAGAGATAGGTTTCCAAAATAGTTAACAAAGAGTTCACCTTTTCAGTCCTTATTATTTTGTTTTGCTCAATTGTTACACCAATACATGTTATGCATAAGCATAGAGGTTATTTGAAGCATAACTACACCTTTTTAAGAGAAATTAAACACATTTTGGACTCCATTCCCAGCCAGCCTGTCTTGACACTATAACAGTTTTAGACTGGCAATTTGGCCATGGTTTATCACACCAAAACAGTAGCAAGCATGGACATATATGTCTTTCTAAAACATTAACCTTGTATTTACCATATCCATGATTTTAAAGCATCTAGAGGCAAGGCCCTTATGTTTTAAATTAAAATAGCCCCTCAATCTCTTAATCACAAAGGTTATAACATCATGTACTTGATATATACTATATATTCATAATTTAAAAACTTGCATACAAAGTATCATTATTTCCAAAATAGGCTTCCACAGCATTCTGTGAAAACTAACTATTTCAGTCCAAAGTGGTATAGCACAGTATACTAGTCCAGTCCTATTGCACCAACATTCAATATAACACAAGGATGTTGCTCACAGCCAGTCAACACATCAACATTGCGCAGCAGCAACATAGCATAGCAGTCATTTAGTAAAGGAGATTAATATCTCGGCCATGGTAGTCAATAGCTGTCCATAATAATATAGCCATAGTATAGCAGCTCTTTTATATTACTTTAAGTTTATTTTATCATAACATAACCCTGAGCATTAACCAACTAATCACAAATATGTAGATGCAACTTTTTAGCATGCTTGATACCTTAATAATATATGGTTTATTCGATATCCTTTTCTCTTAATCACTGTTAGCATACACAAAACCAAATCAGTCATTAGCTTGGCAAACTATCAAACACATAGACTGCAGTTCTTATATATGTATATATTACATGATCTCTAGCTCACTGCCCCTAGCCGTATGGCTTAAACAACATCAAGTATAAAATCATGCTTAGCAGTCCCAATCATAGCAGTTTCAATAACATTTAAGCAGTCATTGCATTATATTAATCCCAGCATAATAGCCATTCATGCTACATAGTCACTAACAGTCCATTATGCTAATTAATTCAATAGCTATCCTAATCATTTATCAGTTCAGTTGCTACCCGGAATGAATGGAAAGATTAGAAAGGCCAGAGTTAGCTTACCTTGCTGATTCGAAGGTGACAAGTGGATTGAGCTGCTCAATTCCTTTTTCCCCTCTAGCCGAACTGTGCTAATATCACTCTCAGTTGGCTCTCTTTTTCTTTTGTACGGTGTTAAAGCCTTGGGAAGTTAATTAAGGGGAGGGACATGAAGTTAAATAGCTGAACTTTTCTTTCTCTGGTCATGCCAAGCTTTGCCTCTAGCCAGCCCCTACCAGCCACCCTAACAATCTGGGAGTAATCAATACTAGTCTAGTTCATTTTAACTTCTACCCAGTCACCCTAGGTTGTCTGCTACACCTTATCTTCTGCAAGTTTACTGACCTGTTTCTTGTCTGTTAACTAAAATAACTGCTAACCAGAACTAGCTTAGACTCTGAGTAACTTGCTACTCAACTGATTAACCAATGGGATAACTAATTGTTAACAACAGAACCAACTCATCCCTTCCTTTCACCAACGTGGGCTGCCAAGTTGGGCTACAAAATGAGTTAGGATTGGCTTTATATTAGGCCCAATACCATAACTCATATTCCTAATTTAATTGAAGAAGACTTGCAAGCATACATGGCAAAATTTAATAAGGCCCAATGTGAACACTTAAAAATTTAACACACATGAAACTTTTATCTAACATTTTTCCTTATTTACCATTAAATAATGCCTTTGAATCACATAAGAAATTTCAAGACAAGAATATCTCATAACTTAAGACATGTTGGCTTTCCTTTCCATTCTTTATGTTTATATAACATTATATTTAATGTATATATCAACATCACTCTATTTACCATTTATAATCTAGGATACTTACTAATCTAAAAAAAATAAAATTGTCACAATAAGAAGTAACGACACAAAAAAAATTCATACGTAAAATTTGACATTATAATAATTGAATATTACATATGATTTTCTGAGTCATCACACTGTGCACAATATCTTAACGCTAAAGCATAAGTAATCCCCTATACAGGGTTATTCTTCTCAGTTTGACATTAGAGTCCGCACCAAAGGAAGTTTGGTTTGGATAAATTCAACAAGGGTTCTGAAATTTAGAACGTTCATTAACTATGAATTAGTCGAATCAATAAGGGTTCGCTAGGCTTAAATTGTTCAACAATAATTTATATTCAATTGAATAAAATTCAACAAAAATATACAATCGAATAAGTATTGTATGACTGAATTCATGCTTTAAAAGAATTATAGCATCTAATATGAAGTGTTGAACTTGAACAATTAAGAACAAGAGCTTACTCGATATAAAATACAATTCTAAGACTTGATCAATGAGTAATTTAGAATTTAAGGAACTGGCTTAACAACAATAATTTAGAAATAACATATTTGTTCAATATAAAAGTAAAGTTTAGAAACTTGCCTCTCGCACAAGCTACAATTAATTCACGTTCTTTATTAAATCCTACATATCAATACATTCACAATATCCATTAATCAATAGTTTGATATACCTATCGAATCCCAACATTAGTCTTTGAATATGTTATTGGACTTTTAAGTCTTATTAATTAATCACATAATGTAAGTTAACTAACATATTATTATATGCTTGACATGTCTTCATGTTCATTACATTATGTTTCAAAAACACATTTTCAAATCTTGAACACTTAGAAAAATTTCTGAAGTTCTGCAGGTAGGGCGCGCTACCTTTGTTCTCTGAAGCGGCTCGGGCACGCTGAACGGCGTGGGCGTGCTACATTTGCTCTTTAAAGAGGCGCGGGCGCGCACCATTCATTCTTTAGAGCGGCGCAACCGTACTACGACGCAGACCCAGATTCTGCAGTTCGCAAAAAATGCAGAACAAGCCAAAATCTACCAATTTCTTTATTCATACATGAATTTAAACATACCCAGACATTATAATATACACATAATTACTTGAATCAATTCATGTAATTTTAGTATTCTTGGTGATTTTGAAAATATTGAACATGAAACAGAAAATTTGGCATTACGGGTTTGTTATAACACCGAATCTGCCCAATCAAAGTTTATTTTCTTCGTTTTGACACGTGATAACATAATCTACCGTTAAATTTCAAGTTAAACAACTATTCGTAGCATACAGATTCCCATAAGGGCCATACATATGAAACTTATACTCAGTAACTTTGAAGAAACTATATACGACGTATTTTTATGAAACTGATGCTATGAAAACATACAATATATGATAAAAACATGTTATGATAACATATTATCATATATAAACACATAATCATTACTCTTTTTCAATTACAGAGACTTGAAAGCCATTTTTTATAAAAAAAAAAAATATAAACAACGTGAATTTGAAATTGGGTTGAAGAGATTACCCAAAGTATAGATTATTAGAGATGAAACCTTTCTCAGATACTTCTTTAATCACACAACTCACAATTTCCCTCAACAAATTCTCAATTCTCTGAACTCTCAAATTTCTTTCTTTCAAAATAGCATACGTAAAATAATATAAGGCTGATGCGCTTAGGTAACTGCAGTATGGTGGTCAGTTACTCAAATCATGGGTTAACTGCTCCCAACCTCCATTAGGGCCTTGTTTGGCTAACTTATTAGAAGATTTTCCCATTTAATTTAATTAATTCTTTATACTATAGTTTAATTTTGTCACACCCAATTAGACAATAAATCAAATATCTTATTTAACTTAATTTAAATAAAATATAATAATTTCTCATTAATTCACATAGTCGTAAAATTAAATTTCTCATTTATTAATTATGTCAATTTATTAAATCTCTAATTAATTATTAAATTAATTAAAATAATAGTATGCTTATTAAATACTTCATTTAATTCAATAAGCTCACTTAAATGCATACTTTGAATAATAGAAATTCCACACATTAATTTAATCAATATAACACATATAATTAAATTAATCTATCATAATTTCAACAAAATCTCGTTCGTCACAGTTACCTTGTTATGACAGTTTAGTTATTTCTATTTTCTTCGTCCTCTTTTTTTCATTTGGACTCTAAACATGAGCATCTTCACAGACCTAGACGATCAATCAGGTTACTCAACTTCATTGGTGATCATCTTCAGAGAATGACTGTTCCAATTGGGCCACGTTTCCAGACTGATGTTCCTGAGTGGAGTGGTTCTCCGGAGAAAGTTTGCAAAAATTGTACATCTGATAGCTTAAGGTGGTTGGGCACCCAAATTTGGCCAATTGAGAGGCAAAACGTAAAAACTACTACAAGAGCAGTTGGAAAAGGAAGGCCCAACGGTTGCTCTTGTGCGTATCCAGGATCCACTGATTGCATTAAGCGCCATATTCGTAACCTTCATATTTCTCTCACTGCCAGATCCACTGATTGAGTAACCTTGGTATTTCTCTCACTGTCGAATTGCATAGATTCAAAAAAGAGGATGAAAAAAAAAAGAGAGAGAAACAGGAACAGAGATAAAAAATGTGTCTGCTGTGTTTAAATAAGAAAATAATAATTAACGGGAAGAGATAAGAGAGATTTGTCATGTCAGCCCACCAATACTAATCCTCTAAATTAAGGAATCTTAATTCCATACTAATCCCCTAAATTAAGAAATTCTAATTGCACTAATATTATAAATAAATATGAAAAAGTGTGTTACTTTTGTAATTATTTTATGATGCACCATTATTGTAATTATTTCTAAAAATATACTAAAATATGTAATTAATCCTTAATTTAATGCCCAAATTAATTATCAAGTTAAGCCCAAGGTAAACCCCAATTTAAGAAGTCAAAATTGGTCTAATGGGTGGGAGAAAGAAGTAAAAATCAACATTTAAACAAATGGGAGGGGGCTACAGTTGGGATAAAGATGATGAAGGAAGAGAAAGGCCACGTGTCTAACAACGCACCCACTTTGCAACATCATAATTTGACCCTCTGTTATCGGATTGAGTCCGTTCTCGCATCATTTTCTTCCTTGTTACATCTATTAAAAATCCCCCCAGGTGGAAATTTTTTCTAGGTTCAATATTCTCTGGTCGAAACAGTTGCACAAATGTCCTTACTCGAAACAATTTTCCAGCTTTGATTAGTCTCCTTCCGAAGGGCATATCTCCCACCTCCGGACTCAAAATAAGGTCATTCTTACTTCCACGGACTCGTTACTTAACGTACTACATAACTCCTAAAATGGAAAATTTTTCCAACAAGACAATCGGAACAGAAATTCATTTGAAAGTCAAGGGTCACACTGACTACTTTTAATTTTGGCAGTTTTGACTAGCTTCCTTCCGAATGGCATAACTCCCACCTTTGGACTCAGAATTAGACCAATCTTATGTCTACAGACTCGTTACTTAACATACTACATAACCCATAAAATAAAAAAATTTCCAGAAAACCATTTAGAATAAAAAACTGCTCAAGGGTTAGGGTTTACAATAACTCCATTTTCAACTAGTTTTACTTAAAAATTTGCCATGGTTTCGTTACAAATTTTTTTACTTCCGTTCCAATTGGGTGATGTTCATGAATCATAAAAGTATATCATGAAACCCCATAACTTAATTTTTACATTTTAATAGATACATAAAAAGGTCATCAAATTAATGCGTTACAATCAACTATTAGTCCGTTCTTGTATTACAATCAACTATTCTCATTTTTGATTCCACTTTTCATACAATTTAACAATTAGTTTAGGATATTTAAACCACACATCCTTATTACTCAAAGATTTTTTCATGATCTTCTAACAAACAACAACCACCAACAACCAAGCATAATAAAAGGATTTAAATGATGAAGCAGAAGTTAGGGTTTTCATGGCTTACCCTTGTAGTTCTCTTCTAGGTGATTAAAGATGATGACCTTGATCCTCTTTCCCTTTCTTCTTCTGCCCATGCCTCTCTCTTTCCTTTACATATAAAGTTTTCTCTCTCTTCTTGTAAGGCCCCCTAATCCGGGTCCCTTGAACATTGGGTCTGGTGCGTCACGGTACTAGACATCCATGAGTTATAACTAACTATAATTAACTTAACGAACCAAACTTTATACATTTCAATACAACTCGAGGTCAAATATATTATGATCCATTTGATTACATTAATAGTTCGTACCAACCTGTAACTCATATACCTAAATGTTCAACACATTATTGTGGTACCTATCTACTTTAAACATTATTCTAACATTTCATTTCAGTCTATACCTTTTTGGTAAGACTGTTCCCCCCCCCCCCAAAAAAAAGGTTTTATCAGGATATTTGCTAATCCTACGATATTCAACAATCATTCTCTAATCTTGGGTCTTTACTAAAACTCAGATGCCCCGTACATAGCTAAAAACATTTGTTTAAGCAAGGGTGAACACAACGACTCAATAAATTTAACAGTTAACACATAACATATAGTTCATAGCTTTCATATGCACTGCGCATTAAATCCATGTATCACAATTATATACATAATGAATTTTTAGAACATGCATCATATAATTTGTATGTAATACATGCTTCAGACATGAAACATAATTCACTCTATCATGATTCTCATTTCACAATACAAAGTTTAAGAAGAACAATTTAACTAAATATAAAAACTAACAACAACAGTTTATAATGTCTTATAGCATATCATCACATTAGCACATAACAACATTTTACATATAGGAGCAAGTTCTGAAAAACTTGTTCCTATATGTAAAATGTTGTTATGTGTAGACTAAAGAAGATAAGTTCTAAGAAATGGAACTATTTAATATGGTAAAGTTCGAGGAATAGCAAATGAAGTGAAGAAGTGAGTTGATATTAATAATTTCTTTTAGTCAAATGTTACGGTGTTATCTAAGTTTAAGTTGCAAGTACAGTCACATGCTTTTTAATCGTTGACATGAGTAATTGAGTAGAACAACTGTTTTGTATGGGTAGAGGTTTAAGATGAGTTGGAAAATCGATCTAACTCACTGAATACCAGTTATTCCGGTGTAGATGCAATAACATACACACATAAATTTATTTCTGACAGTGCAGATGAGACGGGAAATTAATTCATTAATTCTTAGGTGGGGAACCACTCAATTCATTACATTGATAACTGTTGAACACTTGTGTTGTGTTGTCCTTATATATATGTCGAGAAGGTGATTCTTTTCACATTTGTATTTGTTTAGGATGAGTTGAGTCCTAGAAGCGTTATAAGAGAATATTGTTCTTAATAAATATGAGGAGACATATGGTCTTAAGTGTTTATGATCAAATATACATGGCGTTGGTGTGTAGGTTTACAATTAGAAATATTGTTCAACCTTAATGAGCAGGAGAAGAGCCAGAGTTCCAGATGTGCTTTTTTGTAGAAGAATTAGAGAGTGTTTTCTCTTAAAATGGTAATGGAAGTGTTAGATGATAGGAATCTAATTTAAATTCCTATTTATTTAAACTGCTTCGTAATTATTGTTCGGTTATAAAAGTTTTCAAAGAATATTAAATTGATTTTCATTTTGGTATTTATTCAACTTATATAACTTGTTGGACAATTAAATGATCACTCTTGCAAAACTCTAAAACTTTTGCAGCTAAAGCGGATGCACTTGATTAGTCAGAGAATATTAAGTGAAAGGAATTCGTTAAAGAAGAATGTTTAGAAGATTACATATTGTCTTGTAATAGTTGTTATAATTGTAATATTTTTATAATGTAATAATCATTAATATTATAATTTGATGATGTAAAGGTCTTAGAACTTGGGAGTAGCAGTGATATGTTGTAATAATATATTAATTACATTCATGTCTTTAAGATTTAGCTGGATGTTTAGCACTGTGGAGGACCGGACCCCGGGCTGGTAGGCAGACCCTGGGTTTGGGGCTTTTACAATTCCGAGTTTTAGTGGTTAAGTTATCTGCTCGTTTACCTAACTTGATTAAATTAAATAACACTTAGAAAAAATTAGACCAAAAATTGCCCTGGGCGTCGAAACGACACGAAACCATAGACGTAGAACCTCTTAGATATTTTGAACACATTAAAACTTCTGGGACTCGATTCCGAGCTCCGGTGGCCGAGTTATTTGCTCGTTTGCCTAACTTGAATAAATTAAAGAACACTTAGAAAAATTTAGACCAAAAATTTCCCTAGGCATCGAAACCACAGGCGTAACACCTCTTAGATATTTGAAATACGTTACAACTTACGAGACTAAATTTCGAGCTCTGATGGCCAAATTATCCGCTTGTTTGGCTAACTTGTATAAATTAAAGAACACTTAAAAAAAGTAGACCAAAACTCGTCCTAGGCGTCGAAACGACGCGAAAACATAGACGTATTACCTCTTAGATATTTGGAACACGTTAAAACTTACAGGACTCGATTTCGAGCTCCAGTGACCGAGTTATTTACTCATTTGCCAAACTTAAATAAATTAAAGAACCCTTAGAAAAATTTAGACCAAAACTTGTCCCGGGAGTCGAAACGACGCGAAATCTTAGGCATAACACCTCTTAGATATTTCTAACACGGTACAACTTACGGGACTATATTTGGAGTTCCTGTAGCCGAGTTATTTGCTGGTTTGTCTAATTAACTTATATAAAGAACACTTAGAAAATTATTTAAATATGCTCTCTTTTTTGAATTCATAATTAATATTTTAATTTTGTAGGGTTTTGTTGATGAGCCTCGTGTCACGGGTGGTGCCAACGGTGAAAACAATGATCGTAGAGGAGCTAGCTATGACCCCAGAGGATATGGTGAGGACCGCCGAGCCAATGTTGATGATGCTAGGTACGGAGGGTGGGACTAGCAATGACACGATGGACGATGTTCTTTTGTCTCCGGATGACGATGATGATGCTGATCCAGGGATATAGTTAGTTTATATTTATATTTTTACTTTCATGCATGTAACTACCTAGTTTTTGGGTTGTATATACTAGGGTGTTGTATCTAGTTAACTTGATAGTTTATGTATCTAACTAGTTGCTGAGTTGTACAATGATTACATTTTGTATCTACTTATATCTTATAGTTTATGTGATTACGTTGTGTACGTATTTGATGATTGATTATATATATTTGATGGTTATTGGTACACGTTACTGAATAATAATTTTTTGCTTTTGGTTTATAACAAGTACAATTATATATATGTAAAATAATAGGGGGTTTTACAAATTTTCAATTTTTTTTAAAAAATGTTATTGGCGACGGAGGCATTAGTGACGACATGTATGTCGCCAATGAGTCATTGGTGACGGCATTAGCAACGGAAAATTCGTTGTCAATGACTCATTTAATAATAAAAAGTAAAACTCATTGTCGACGACACGAGTCATTAGCGACGGACAGTCCGTCGTCAATGAGCTTTTATTTTTATTATTAAATGAGTCATTAGCGACGGACTGTCCGTCGCTAATAACTCATTGGTGGCAGACAGTCCATCGCCAATAACCTCATTACCAACAACCATTGACGAGAGCACGAGCCATCGTCACGGGGCGACAACACCTGAGCCCGTCGCCAATGGCCTGTTTTTTTGTAGTGTAAAGCTTCTGATATTTTTTAAAACATTTTTAGTGTAATTGGGTCACATCTTATTCTAAAAAGAAATTTAACTTTTATTTATTTATTTATCTATCCTCTATTTTACAAAGTAGGAAACTACTTGGTGGTTATTTCTTAAAATACTCTAATTTTTATCTATCTGCTTCGCCAACATATCACCCCGATATACGAAATAACTGATCAAGTTATAAGTGTATTTATAAAAAAAAAGAGTACAGTCTTTGTTTTTACAACCTCTTCTGTATTTTCTTTTTCTCCCTCGGCAGACTTGAGGAAATTGTAGGATTTCAATGTAAGTTCCCTTTAAAAAAAGGGAGAGATTGAATGTTAGTTCTCCTCACTTCAAAACTTTTTAATCTACTATTATCAAATATAAAAGTGAAAAAGAGAAATACCTAGGATATCGAGCTGGTATACCGCGTAGATTTAATATGTCAATATTTAAGATTTTTTAAGATAAATGCAACCGTACTGATATAAAGAGCATTAAAAACTTGACTATATGAATTTTCATATAATTTGATTATGTCTATCAACTTTATATTAATGAAAATTTAATAAATTTAAGTCGTTCAAAAAATATACTTATTTTATAATGTTATAATAATAGTATTAGTATTTTTGTATGTTTTTCCATCCATCCATACAGTTAAAATTTATCACAAGATCAAGATAAAATATTTATAAAAAACTAAAGTATGTCATCTAAAGAATATAAACTTGCCAGAACTAAGAA
Organism: Panax notoginseng; assembly: GCA_016801055.1. NCBI lineage: Eukaryota > Viridiplantae > Streptophyta > Magnoliopsida > Apiales > Araliaceae > Panax > Panax notoginseng. The sequence continues at coordinate 230,352,291 of CM029014.1, forward strand.
CACTATCGGAGGACCTCAATGTCAAAGGGAAGATTTCGGCGTCACACAGGCACAACACAATATTTGTAAAAACAAAAATGATACATTCAAATAATCATATTTTTTCTCATGATAATGCTTAATTTGATTATATAAAAGTTAATCTCAAATAATTTCAAACTTAAATTTAATATCACAAAAAATACACTAAATGTTGGAAATAATAAACTCCACACACACTAGAGAAAATGAAGAAGATGTTATCACAAAAAAAAATCTTATATTTCTTGATTGCTTCAAATAAGCTGAGTACATAAATATTTATAGGAATCTCCATACATGTATAAACCCAAATACATGAATGAACACTTAATGAAATAACATGCCCCAAAATTAGGTATACATCACTCATCTTGAGTCGCCAGATACATGGTACAGAATTCAAATACAACTTAATAATACAACTGTCGTGTACAATACGACAAAACATAAACTGTGAGTTTGAATACAAATATTGTCTTCTAGAAAGTATTCATACTCAAAAGGAGTCCTCATTACAATTAATATCACACTATTACATAAAATAGTGAGGACTACTAATGCTATCATCTGGTCCATCACTCCGTTTCCCGACTCGTCCCAACTATATTCTCATTTCCTGAATAGAACAGTGAAAGAAAGAGTGAGCTCAACAAGCCCAATAAGAAATATTATGACTAAGATAATGCAAAATAAATTATCATTAGTCTTCAACAATGTTAAACTGATAAAATACAATAGACATCAAGTTTAACAGCAGCGGATCAAACAATCCATTAAAAGAGTCAAGTAGAGAATAAAATCTACTATCTTTTATGATTTAAAAGGTTTTTCATAATTTTTATCGCTGGGACTCAACTTAATAAATAATCCACATCATCGAATCACCCCTGCACTACGGCCAAGGATATTCTTTAGTATTACGACCACAAATTATCCATGCACTACGGCTAAAGATAATCATGTTTTCATCAACGGTCCTGATCATGTCATAAAACAATTCATCTTTGCACTACGGCCAAAGAGAATCCATAGCCATAATCATACCAAAAACTGTCAATCAATGCACTACGGGCCAATGAAGACTTTTTCCACATTATTTATAACATTACGGTCATGATTATACCGAATAATCTCTGGTCATAATCATACCAAGTCCATCTATGCACTACAGGCTATAGATGACTTTCAACAAAATATAAACATGAGGATTATGACAATGATATAAGAATTCAATAAAACAAGTTCAAGAATTAATTTATCCAGGAACCAACAACGTCCAAATTGTCAACATGATACTACTTTGTAGAGTAAAATTCAAGAATGCTCAGAAGAATATTTTTATGAAAAGATACTGGATGAAGCGCAAATATCAAGGATATTCCACTAATTTCATGGAGTATAGAAGTCAAAGTTTTAACCAACTGAGTATAATAAAGAATGGAATAACAAAAGAAATCACCATGCATGCGATAGACCGCACAGACAGGTTATTCCAACAGAAAGTAAATAGTGGAACCAGGTCATGCGTAAATGCACCGACAGGATATTCCGACAGAATAATAAATAATGGAACCAGGTCCGGCGTAAACGCACAGACAGGATATTCTGACAAAATAATAAATAATGGAACCAGGTCCGGCATAAACGCACAGACATGATATTCCGACAGAATAATAAATAATATAATAATAGAAGAATTTCACCAAGTATAGGGTAGCCCGCGTATACAGGTTATTCCAACAGAATAATAAAGAATGGAATAACAAAAGTTCTCTTCATGAATAAGAAAGAAAGAATACCCTTTACAAGTACAACAAATAATATCCCTTACCGTAAAAGAAACTTGATATCGGAGTAGTGAAGTAGCAGAATACTTTTCTTCTCTCTCTATAATTTCTCTCTCTAGAGTTTCAGTGAATTCATAAGAAAATAATGAAGGAATGAGCTTCTATTTATAGAAAAATGGACTGCATAGTAACTAACTCATGAACGGTCTAGATTGATTTACTTTAATCTGACGGTCCATATTTAAAGTAAAATCTTTTAAATAAAATATAATATATTCTATTTATAATCTAATAAAACGAATAACTTTATAAAAGATTTTACTATGCAAATACTATGTAGGCACTATGCAAACACTATGCATAATAAAATATAATATATTCTAATTATTGTCTAATAAAACAGATAACTTTATAAAAGTATTCTGTTTTATATAAAAAAAATTTACTATTAGCCTAATAAAACGAATAACTTTATAAAAGTATTCTGTTTTATATAAAAAGTTTTTCTGTTTTATTACATAAATAATACCAATAAAACAAAACTGAGTGACTTATCACATAAGTATCAATAATCAATACCGTATGCTACTATGCAACCACACGTATTACTGTACTTTTACTACCGAGTAGTTCAACAGTATTAATGGTAAAACTTCCGCCGTTATTTTCATAAAATATTTTTGTCGTTTTCTCAATCTGACAATAATTCCGTTGTGGGGTCCACCAATAATTGTGTCGTCGTACGAATATTTCCTGACAAAAATAATATTCCCCGACCAATCGAATATTATATAACCACTTTCTTACTTTATAAAATTTATAAATACTACCCACAACTATAACATTATCTCAAATTCACACCATAATATTTAAAAAAATATTTCGAAAAAATTAAATTTTTATTCATAAAATTTGGGGTTTCATAATCTCCTCTCCTTATGAAATTTCGCCCTCGAAATTTACGTACGTACCTGGTATGCCAAACAGATGAGGACACTTCGTCAGATTCTAACTGTTGAAGTATAACCTTTGAGTGTTGAATACATTCCAGGATTTTAACAAGTACATCTTCATACGTTAAATTATCCGCTATCTCGTCCGGTTCTAAATTAATAATGTGGTTCGGGTTGTCCACATATTTACGTAACATCAATACGTTAAAAATGTTATGAACACGCGACATACTTGGCGGCAAAACGAGTCTATAAGCCACAGTTCCTACTCGATCGAGCATTTCAAATGGGTCAATTAAATCGAGGGTTGAGATTTTCTCTATTCAACAACTCTTGCGTTTAAAATAACGCCCTCTTGAACCTTCTTCTTAGTATTCATCAGCTCCGGGTCCATAGCTTGCACGGCTTTAACTTTATCGATTAAAGTCGTTTCTAATCGTATATTCGTTATCTTCACGTGGGTCCCTAGAGTCTTTAACTCTATCTTCATCATTTGTAGGTTATACGAAATGGGTCTTTGTGTTAACAACATCTTACTCGCATACGATCTTCTACTCAACGCGTCAGCTACCACGTTCGCACTTCCACGATGATATTGAATGGTGCGCTCGTAATCTTCAACAACTCGATCCAACGTCTTTGGCGCATAATACGTTCGTTTTAGTTGAAAAAAAATATTTGAGGATTTAAGAAATGGGTTTTGTACGGGGGTCAATATAAAATTCGATTTCATGCTCTGAGGTAGGTTAAGAAGTCTTCAAAAATATGTCAGGAAATTTATTAACAATAGAAATATCATTCAAAACTGTGACTCTCATCCCAGACTTGGATAACACGTCACATTGATACCTATCAACTTGCCATCGTCATTTACAACGTCTCCTACAGAAAGTCTGGCTTCGGTGTATCCCACACAAGGAAGTCAACAATGAAAGAATCGGGGCTCTTTACTTATGGCTTGATATGACAATGATTGACTTTAGTGGTTTGGTTACTTTGAATTCACATAACAGGTTGGTTAGGAGTATGAAAGCTAACAACCTTACGAAAAGCATGATGAGTAGTTAACCAATCGTTTCCAAAAAGCACATCAAAGGCAAGTATTTTCAAAGAGATAAGATCGACAGGTAACGTGAAAGTGTTGATTTGAACAAGATTTATAAATAGTGGAGGTAACGAAGGTTTCTACTAACGAAGTTTTAACCAATAAGTCAAAGTCTAACTTCTCCAGAGTTAAATTTAAACGTTGAGCGCAAACAAGAGAGATAAAGAATAGGTAGAATCGGTATCGAATAAGGCATAGACTTCGCAAGAATTTATAATTAACTAACCCGTGATAATTTCGTTCGATTCTTCGTCACGAAAAATGCTCTCCCTTAAACTACCGAATTTGACTTGTTCGGGACAGTCTTTGGTGTCGTCATTACCACTAGAATTGACTTTCGTTATAGGACATATTCCACCCTCAACTGCTTCGTCGTACTCCTGCTCCATGATCTGAATCATTAGCCTTCGATCCATATCAAATTGGGGTTGACCACAATGTATAGGGTAATTCAAAACTCGATGCTGGGTTCTCCCAATTGCTGTCGAAAAAGAGAAATACATATCATCTATTTTAGCTTTTTTTGGATCGGACTTCTCTTTCCACAATATCAACGCGTCGTGTGGCTTTTACCCATGCATCTTTCATTCTCACTCGTTCAGTTGTTTCTTCTTTCAGCTGCTCCTTGACATTTGAATTCTCAGATTCCAACTTTAATATTGTATACTCTGCCAAAGAGCGCTCCTGTTCAACTATCGCACATTGGTAATACAATTTTGAATTGTTACATTCTTTTGCTCCACGACCGCCTTCCGTTCTTCAGTCTGCTCTTCTAACTCATGAATACGATTTTACAATTCTACATTTTGATCAATAAGTTCTTCTAATAAATCCTCCTCAGGTTCCTCTTCTTCCTCACTCTCAGTTGCTACCTTTGCGACTAGCTTGAGTGCAACTTTTAATTCCTCAATCACCACATGGATATCTCTAATCACATTATCTTGGTTGGATATTAGAGGGGTCTCCACGGTCTCATGTGCTCCATTGCTATTCTCAACATTCTTGGATGTCATTTTTAAATACTGCCACAAAATAAGGGTTAATTAACCTATCACATATTATCCCTATACTCTGACCGACCAATTAAATAACAAGTAAACTTAGGTAGGTCATACTAGCGAAGGAATTCCCCGTCTCTTCCCTCCTAGTTCTAGTCTCACATCTTAGCCAGGAATCATATCCCTAAGTTCTGATACCAACTGTGACACCCCCAAAATTAGGTATACATCACCCATCTTGAGTCGCCAGATACATGGTATAAAATTTAAATACAACTTAATAATACAAATGTCGTGTACAATACGACAAAACATAAACTGTGAGTTTGAATACAAATACTGTCTTCTAGAGAGTATTCATACTCAAAAGGAGTCCTCATTACAATTAATATCACACTATTACTTAGAATAGTGAGGACTACTAATGCTATCATCTGGTCCATCACTCCGTTTCCCGACTCGTCCCAACTATATTCTCATTTCCTGAAAAGAACAGTGAAAGAAAGGGTGAGCTCAACTAGCCCAGTAAGAAATATTATGACTAAGATAATGCAAAATAAATTTTCATTAGTCTTTAACAATGTTAAACTGATAAAATACAATAGACATCAAGTTTAACTGCAGCGGATCAAGCAATCCATTAAAAGAGTCAAGTAGAGAATAAAATCTACTATCTTTTATGATTTAAAAGGTTTTTCATGACTTTTATCGCTGGGACTCAACTTAATACATAATCCACATCATCGAATCACCCCTGCACTACGGCCAAGGATATTCTTTAGTATCACGACCACAAATTATCCATGCACTATGGCTAAAGATAATCATGTTTTCATCAACGGTCCTGATCATGCCATAAAATAATTCATCTTTACACTACGGCCAAACAGAATCCATAGCCATAATCATACCAAAAACTGTCCATCAATTCACTACGGGCCAATGAGGACTTTTCCACATCATTTATAACATTACGGTCATGATTATACCGAATAATCCCTGGTCATAATCATACCAAGTCCATCTATGCACTACATGCCATAGATGACTTTCAACAAAATATAAACATGAGGATGATGACAATGATATAAGAATTCAATAAAATAAGTTCAAGAATTAATTTATCCAGGAACCAACAACGTCCAAATTGTCAACATGATACTGCTTTGTAGAGTAAAATTCAAGAATGCTCAGAAGAATATTTTTATGAAAATATACTGGATGAAGCGCAAATATCAAAGATATTCCACTAATTTCATGGAGTATAGAAGTCAAAGTTTTAACCAACTGAGTATAATAAAGAATGGAATAACAAAAGAAATCACCATGCATGCGATAGACCGTACAGACAGGTTATTCCAACAGAAAAATAAATAGTGGAACCAAGTCATGCGTAAATGCACCGACAGGATATTCCGACAGAATAATAAATAATAGAACCAGGTCCGGCGTAAACGCACAGATAGGATATTCCGACAAAATAATAAATAATGGAACCAGGTCCGGCGTAAACGCACAGACAGGATATTCTGACAAAATAATAAATAATGGAACCAGGTCCGGCATAAACGCACAGACAGGATATTCCGACAGAATAATAAATAATGTAATAACAGAAGAATTTTACCAAGTATAGGGTAGCCCGCGTATACAGGTTATTCCAACAGAATAATAAAGAATGGAATAACAAAAGTTCTCTTCATGAATAAGAAAGAAAGAATACCCTTTACGAGTACAACAAATAATATCCCTTATCGTAAAAGAAACTTGATATCGGAGTAGTGAAGTAGCAGAATACTTTTCTTCTCTCTCTATAATTTCTCTCTATAGAGTTTCAGAGAATTCGTAAGAAAATAATGAAGGAATGAGCTTCTATTTATAGAAAAATGGACTGCATAGTAACTAACTCATGAACGGTCTAGATTGATTTACTTTAATCTGACAGTCCATATTTAAAGTAAAAATTTTTAAATAAAATATAATATATTCTATTTATAATCTAATAAAACGAATAACTTTATAAAAAATTTTACTATGCAAATACTATGCAGGCACTATGCAAACACTATGCATAATAAAATATAATATATTCTAATTATTGTCTAATAAAACAGATAACTTTATAAAAGTATTCTGTTTTATATAAAAAAAATTTACTATTAGCCTAATAAAACGAATAACTTTATAAAAGTATTCTGTTTTATATAAAAAGTTTTTCTGTTTTATTACATAAATAATACCAATAAAACAAAACTGAGTGACTTATCACATAAGCATCAATAATCAATACCGTGTGCTACTATGCAACCACACGTATTACTGTACTTTTACTACCGAGTAGTTCAACAGTATTAACGGTAAAACTTCCGCCGTTATTTTCATAAAATATTTTTGTCGTTTTCTCAATCCGACAATAATTCTGTTGTGGGGTCCACCAATAATTGTGCCGTCGTACGAATATTTCCTGAAAAAAATAATATTCCCCGACCAATCGAATATTATATAACCACTTGCTTACTTTGCAAAATTTGTAAATACTACCCACAACTATAACATTATCTCAAATTCACACCATAATATTTAAAAAAATATTTCAAAAAAATTAAATCTTTATTCATAAAATCTGGTGTTTCACATAACAACTCCCTATTCACCTTTTCAACTAGCTACATGAACCAACAAGTACATAAATATTAATTAAAACTTAAAACATGTTAAATAAAAATATTTATTTATTTTTGGGACAAGTTTTCTTTTCTACACCCCCTCTTAAACTTGTCACACCAAGTGAGTTCCGCAATTTGCAAAATAATTCACCTCTGAGTGGCTTCGTAAAAGTATCGGCAATTTGGTCTTGAGTCTTCACAAATACAAGTTCAATTTCTTTTTTTGCAACACATTCTCTTATAAAATGATACCTCGTATCAATGTGTTTGCTTCGGTCACAAAACATCATATTCTTAGCCAATGCAATTGTCGACTTGTTGTCGATATAAATATTCGTTGGCTTCTCTTGTTACAAATTAAGATCTCTTAAAAGATTTCGAAGCTAAATGGCTTGACAAACACAAGATGTAGCTGCAACATATTCCGCTTCACAAGTAGAGAGGATCACAATAGGTTGTTTCTTTGAGAACTATGTAAATGTCGAATTCCCCATAAAGAAAAATAATTCAGTTATACTCTTTCTATCATCAACACCTCCTCCCCAATCACTATCACAATATCCCTTAAGCTTGAAATTATTTGAAATTGAATAAAATAAGCCAAAATCAAGAGTACGTTTGATGTAACGAAGAATTCATTTTGCAACCTTCAAATGAGTCATAGTGGGGGTTTCCATGTAACGACTAGCAAGGCTAACTCCATATACAATATTCGGCCTTGTGGATGTTAAGTATCGCAAAATTCTAACAAGACTCTTGAAAAACGTTGGATCCACTGTATCTCCTCTTTTATGCTTTGACAATTTAATTCCACACATTGCTCACCGCCAATGATATAAGAAATTTAATAGTTTTCAAGAGAGCAACGAGGGCAAATACTTTATCATTGTCAATACTGGTCTTTGATTGTACCACTTGGCTACTAATCTTGCTTTGTATTTTTCTATTTCACCCTTTGTATTCTTCTTTGTCTTGTACACCCATTTCACCCCAATTGGCTTTTGGTCTTTTGGAAGTGTATTAAGTTCTCATGTCTCATTCTTCACAATGGCTTTGATTTCTTCATTCATGACACTTCTCCATTTCTTGCAAGGACGAAACTATGTTAAGACTGGAGGGGGCCACGACCCCCAAGGTTTGAAAATTTTGTAAGATCCATTTGTTCATTTATCAAGTTATTCATAAAGTCGCTTCTGATTGCAAACTAATTCTATTATTAAATTCATTATATATAATTGCAGGTTTGTATAATTGGAGCATAATATTGTATATGTGTTATTCCAATTGAATGATAAATTTGTATCCATGGAACTAACTAAAACCCTTAATTTTTTTTATTCTTTGTTTATTTTATGAAATTTGATGTTTTAATTTTTAAAAGTTTAATGAGTGATCATAATATTGTATATGTTAATTCCAATTACATATTCAATTTGTTTTTCGATAACCAACTAAAACCCTCACTTATTTGATTGCAAATTTATGAAAATTTTATTATTAAAAAGTTCAATGAGTGGTCCAATAATATTGATTAACTCATTCTTGTAGTGTAGTTAATTGAATTTTTTATTTTTTGTTTTAGAATCATGGAAAAATCACATACTATTGATTCATTTTTCAAGAGAAAACAATCAAATCATGTTGATACATCTCTGCTTACCCCTGAGCCTAATGTTCAAACATCTCTGCCTACCCCTGAACAAGAACAATGTTATCTAAAATCACCAAGAATTGAAGGTAAAGAATGTGATATTAATTATTTGAAGTGTGATATTGAAATATGTATCCAATTATGGAAATATCGTGGTGTAGTGAAATTCGACGAGCTTACATCAATTACGGTCCATACCAATGCATTCTTCTTGAGTACCCTTTTTATGAATATATATTATGTTGTTAAAAAAGTTATTAACCCCCCACAAGATTAAATCCTGGCTTCGTCCCTGATTTATTGTCTTTTGATGCTTCTTCAAACCCCATAGGTTCACAATCCGCAAAAAGACAAAATAAATTCAAATAATCAATATTTACTTCCTCTGCAGTACTATCGAGAATTTCTTGCACACTTCTCATCTTTTGGGGTTGCTCACTTGAACTTGATTGAGATGTAGGTGGACTAGATTGCCCATTGGATGGTGGTGGAGATGGAGGTGGAGAAATAGGATTCTCCGTGACCGCTTCTATTTCTTGCATTTTCTCGTCAATGAAAGGAAAGAAATTATAATTTTTCTCCGAAATGTTCCAATCCCACTAGCTTTCTTCATCAAATTTAACATATTTACTTATCACAATTTTGTCGTTGCTTGGATTGTACAATTTATAGCCTTTAGATCTTGCATCATATCCGATGAAAATATGTTTTCACTTTTATCATCTAGCTTCGACCTCTTCTCATTTGGTACATACATATAACCAATACTCCCAAAAACACGCAAATGAGAAACATTTGGCTTTCTCCCATTCTATGCTTCTTGTGGTGTCATTTTTTCAACACTTCTAGTCAAGAAACGGTTTGACAAATAGATGGCACAATCAATAGCTTCGACCCAAAATTCTTTTGGCATTCGCTTGCTCTTCAACATACTTGGAGCCATGTTAAGGATCATGCTTCTATTTTTTCTCTCTGTCACCCCATTTTGTTGTGACGATCTTCAAACCGTTAAAGGATGACATCTCCATTTTCTTCACAAAATAATTTAAATTCATTTGATGTGAACTCCCCCCTGTATCGAATCTAATGGCCTTGATATTATACCCGCTATGCTTCACCATAAAGAGCCTTAAATTTTTTAAAGGTTCCAAACACCTCTGATTTTTCTTTGAGAAAATACGCCCATGTCTTCCTACTAAAATCATCGATAAAGAGGAGAAAATAATTATTCTTACCAAATGATGACAGACGAATATGACCACACACATCCGAGTGCACAAGTTCCAGCATAGTTACTCTAGTAATTGATTTTTTCAGAAAATTTTCTTTAGATTGCTTGTCAAAAAGACACCCTTCACAAAGTTGATCGGGGTGGTGAATTAAAGGCAACCCTTTCACCATCCTCATCTTTGACAAAACTTCCAATCTACCAAATTTTAAGTGTCCAAGTCTCTAGTGCCAAAGCCTAGACGAATCTTTAAAACAAGCTTTTAAACATTTTGCCATATCATTTTGAATATTTAATAAGAGCATTCGATTTCTTGTCAGACACTTTTACTAGTAAATTTCTGAATTGATCTCTTATTGAATGATTAGAATCTTTCATCAAAATATCATAACCTTTTTCTAAGAGCTGTCCCAAACTCAAAAGATTGTTCTTCATATTTGGCACATAATAAACATTTGAAATAAATTGGTGCCTCCCATCCTTTAAGCGAATAAAAATCTTACCTTTTCCTTTAACCGTAATTTTTGACGAATCTCTAAAAGTGACATTGCCGCATACAAATTCATCAAGCTCAACGAACATATTTTTTCTTCCACACATATATATGATTGCTTCCACCCGTGTTAAGATATCATGTATTGTCATCTTCACTTATTTCTCATTTGCACATAAAAAGTAACATCGGCTCCACTTCATCAACATTTTTCTCCACATAATTTGACATTCCTTCAACATCTTTTGAATCATACTTACACTCCAAATCATAGTGCCCATAATCGTGACAATTGTAACATTAAACTCGAGATTTATCACACCTTCTTTGATACGGTCGTGAATAATTTTCTCTTCCATGTCCCCTTGTGTGATGAGACTCTTGACCTCTTTCTTCTTTATGAGAAGAGTAGTGACTTCCTTTTCCACCTCTTCCACAACCTCGTGCTAGGCCACGACCTCGACCTCGTTGACTATTTCCATGTTTTTCTTCTCTCTCCTTGAAAGAAAGCTTCGCTTGGAGCACTTGCTCAATAAGCCCCTTCTTTTGATTTTCAAGCCTCTATTCATAGATTTGCAACGAACCCATAAGTTCATCAACAGTCATAGTTTCCAAGTTTTTCGACTCCTCAATAACTACAATAATATACTCATATTTGGGACTTAAAGAACGAAAGATTTTTTCATTTACTCGAACATTACTAATTACCTCACCATTACTTTTCATTTGATTGGCAATTGTCAACATTCTAGAAAAAAAAATCTGAAATTGATCCGGACTCCTTCATACGCAAACCTTCGAAGTCACTTCTCAAGGTTTGAAGATGAACCTTCTTTACTTTGGCGACTCCCTTTAACGAATTTTGGAGAATTTCCCAAATTTTCTTGGCGGTGGTGGCAAGAGCAACTTTTTGAAACATTGCATCATCCGAACATTGATGAATGATAGTGATCACTTTTTTATCTTTCTTTCTTGTGGCACTCAAAGCTTCCTTTTGTGTTTGTGATAACGAATTTTCATCTTCGGGCTTTCATAGCCTTTGGTGACAATGTCTTATAGATCTTGTGAACCAAAAATCACCTTCATGTGAATATACCAACTCTCATAGTTATCCTTCTTCAATTGAGGAACTTAGAATTGGACCGATCCATTTGCCATTTTTTAGTGTGTGTTACTAGCAACCTAGGTTTGATACCAATTTGTTGGAAATAATAAACTCACACGCTAGAGAAAATGGAGAAGATGTCATCACAAAGGAAATCTTATATTTCTTACTTGTTTCAAATGAGTTGAGTACATAGGTATTTATAGGAATCTCCATACATATATAAACCCAAATACATGAATGAACATTTAATGAAATAATAACTCCCTAGACACATTTTCAACTAACTACATGAACCTTCACATACATGAACTAACTAGTTATACATAAATATTAATTAAAACTTAAAACATGCTTAATAAAAATACTTAATTATTTTTTAGACAAGTCACTAGTACAAAGTAGTAAATAGACAACACTTAAACCACAACATTACTTAAACCACAACGTTTTTATAAAAAATGTTGTGGTATTTTTTTCACAATATTTTTTAACAAAACATTGTAGATATATATGAAAAAACGTTATCTATTTAAAATGATATTTTTTTTGTTTTAATTAGATAACATTTTTTTAAAAAAAACGTTATGTACTAAAAAACACCGACCAAAATGTGAGAGGGAGAAACGAAACGCGAATAGCAAACTCATCGAGACATAAACTGGACACTACAATACAGAGAGAGAACCCACAAAAAGAAGTGAACACTACAATACAGAGAGAGTTGCGAAACAGCATCTCTTCACTCGGGCTGTCGTTGCAAATCTCATTTTTTACCCCTTCCTTGTTTGCGCTCACTAATATTGAGAAATAGTGAGTGAGTGAGTGAAGGGTTTGGGGGAATATGTCAGACCTAGACAGGCAAATAGAGCAGCTGAAGAACTGCGAGCCTCTCAAAGAGTCGGAGGTCAAGTAGTCTCTTTGCCTCGTTGAAGAGAGCAACGTTCAAAGGGTTGATGCACCTGTCATGGTAATTCACCTATACACCCTCCATTATTTATGTTGTTCTTACTCAGCCTTAATGGTTGGACAGTGACTCGTATACTTATATATTTTTATTTGCTGACTGATTATCTTGCTAGTTGTACGGATCAAATATTGGGATGTATAGATTTTCTGTCTATATGAGCAGAAAGTAAAAAATATGAACATGGAAAATTCTAGTGGCTACCCTGAAATAGAGTTGCTCCTCCCCCTCCAAATATAAAGGTTTGTATTTGACACACTTTGACATAATTCTCTTTAATGTTTATAAAGATCATCTATAAAATTAAATTATTGTGTCATGTGCCTACCTTAATATTCTACAAGAAGTAGTACTCTTTCTTTAAGAGGGAGTATGTATACAAAAATAATACATTGGTATACCTTAATACTCATGATTCCGATCCTGTTAATTGATCATTTGATTTCTTTATCTTGAACCTGCATATAATGCCAAGGTGTTGCACATTAGATAATGCATTTACTGCCTTCTCAAAGTATTTTATTGCAATATATAAACAAGAACAATGGAACTGAACGTGAAAGTTAAGGTATATGGAAGTGATCATTCCTTTAAGGGCTTTTGCTATCAAATGTAGGTGTATAGGGTCATCTGGGTACAAACTTTTTGCATTATTTGCACAGTGGCTGCACTCTTTAAATTAAATTAGCCTGTGCCTTTACTACACTAGGTAATGGCATTTCCCATTTCAATATAGACTATTAATATATGTAATACATAGTAATACCAGTACAATATCTGTTATGATTTCAAGGTGAGGAGGCTTTGTTGGTCAGGCTGCAGCAAGAGAAGCTTCAGGCCTTATTGTTGATATGATACGCCAAAAGAAGATGGTTGGCCGGGCTCTTCTACTTGCTGGACCTCCTGGTTCTAGCAAGACAACACTTACCCTCGGTGTATCCCAGGAGATTGGCTTTAGTATTAATTGCATTAGTTGCAGTTTCTTGCAACCATTCTATCAGTTGCTTATTTTATTTTACTGTCATAATTATCATGAATTCTGCTGCATACTTGATGTAATTTTAAACTTTGTTCTGTGCATCCCCAGGTATACCCCAGTTCGCTCTGATTCTCTTGTGGGAGAACTCAGATTATCTGAGCCAACTAATTTTATTCTCCCTGGTACTCATCATATCTTGCTGTGCAACAACTTACTTTTGTAATATAGCCATATGTTGTTTATAACTAGTGTAGACTCTGAAACAATTTAGACTTTTGTTTGTTGTTTGTGTTGACGATTTTCCATGCTATTTTTCGGTCGTTTGGAATTGAATAGCTATATATCGCCTACTTAAGCAGAAACAACTTCAGGACAGATACAGTTTGGTTCTGTTTTAGTCTCCATGATTGGAAGCTCCTCTTTTGATGCCCCACTTATGTTCCTTTGGTTGATATTCTATGCTGAGCGTTAGAATTTCTATTTATGTATGAAGTTATATCTATTCCATACTAGTGTGACATATCAAAGTACAACCAAATGCTCGGAGACTAATTTTAGCTATTTTGTATTGTTTGGCATTCCAGATTTTCGGGAGTCACTGCTTATGCGTTGCTCAGTTTAGAACCTCGGGGAACTCTCTTTGTGACTTTTGGAATGGAGGTTGACAATTATTACTTAATTATAATACTTACTACTATTTTTACACTCTTCAGAATCCATAATGCTGTTCATCTTTTCAAATTCTTTGTCTTCACATGAAAAAGGCAATATAGGTGTTGCAATCCGCTATTATTTGATTGCCATTGAGGTTTGTATACAGCTAAAGACCTGAATTTATTACTAGTAGTCCACAATTATTTGATTTCCATCTTTTCTTTATAACTCTGGAACATTGAAAAGCTTGAAGTAATGCCATTGTTCCGAGATGATTGTCACTGCAAAAAGCTCTGTCAAAATAAATTATCATCCACTTCAAAGAATTTGCAGTGGAAAAGCATTTTGAAATAGAAGTATTGAGAGTCTGAAAATATTAAAACATAATTGCTTGTGAAGAAAAAGGAAAGTGATTTAGGCATTATTATACATATGTACAATTACCCATGATACATAATTGCTCTGCAGTGCTGGTGCAGGTGCAGGTGCTCCAACATCTTGTGCTGCGGTCATTCCAAAACTGGCAATGACAGTAAGAGCCATGTTGAGAGCAGTTGCTAGCTTAATGCCCTCCATTCCTCTGTAAGTTTCTTAACTGATAATGACATATTGTAATTCTATTGCTCTAATTCTTATTTTCCTAGTGTTTCAGTTTTGACTTTTCTCTTTTTTCCCCTCCTTCACCTGATTCTTGCAACTATTTTGTAATATTTTGGACTTCAGATTGAATTTGTAATATTTACATTAGTTGGATGCAAAAACTGTTTTTGCTTCTTTGAATCTGTAAAAGTGATTGCATGCTTTAACTTAACTTGTAAACTGTCTTCTGAAGATTATTCTTCTCACATATTCAAATGTTCCATGGATCAGAAATTACCTTCAGGCTCAGCATATTATCTCAGCACAAGGTTTTATGAAGGAGAAGTTAGCTCTGTGGATTTATTATTCCCTGGGCTCTCAACATCCTGATGAGCAAAATCAGTATATCCAAGACTATATAGATGGAAGGCTTGGGAGAACCTAGGCTTTTTTGCACATACTTAGGCAATAGCTTAATTTTATGGATAGTTTGGTTTATTTTGTGGTTTATTTTGTGGATTGAAAAGTGAATTTGAAATGTATATATGGATAGTTTGGTATATATTTTGTGGATATAGTAATTTGAAACTGTAAACGAATGGTATTATTGGGATGTATTTTGAATGGTTGATATATTTTGGCTTTAAATTTAAATGAGAATTTAGACCATTTTTTTTCTTTTTTTTTAATCTACAACATTTTAAAAACGTTGTGTAAATGTGCCTAAACGTTGTCTGATATACTAAACAACAACATTTTTATCCAAAAAACGTTGTGGAATCATACCTTCTACAACGTTTTTAAGCATCTGCTAATTTTTGGAAAACAAATCTACAACGTTTTTTTCTTAAAAAACGTTGTTTATTGTGCTTAACTACAACGTTTTAAAAACGTTGTGTAAGAGTGTCAAATAGACAACACTCTTAACCACGACGTTTTTTTGACTGAAACCAAACGTTTTTTCCGCTTTGTCTATTTACTGTTTTGTAGTAGAGTTTACTTTTCAACACTAAAAACCAACTACTTCTGCCTAAGCCGCAAAAACCACCGTCAAAACTGAAGGATGGACTTGGGAATCTCTGTCTAACTTGATCCTAAACATCCCTAAACATTTTAATATTAATATTTGAGGTTCAACCTTAATTTCATTTAAAATTTTATGTTTCTTCCAATATCTCATACTACACTATTTGATTAACCTAGAAGTCCAACTCTTTAGAATTAATAACATTCCTTAATTTGATATGATTATTCACCTGATACTCCTTGAAACAATCACCGCAATTACCAGAGGAAATACTTCTAAACTTGCAGCAAACATGCAGCCTATTGGACAACAGTACCAGCTACAATTAGTCTTGCAATAATCATCAACAGACACTCTTCAACCAGTGCAGCAATCATTTTATGAGTGGAAGTCATATTTAATTCATGACACTGACAAGTAATTAGTTCAACCTAGTTTAATTTAACTTGGCCCCTTCTTCATATCTGGCACTATTCATTCATATCTGAAGCAATCATCCCTAAACGCAACCACCAATTATACTGATACTAATCTCTATTTGTTGAGAAAACATTCATTATCATATAGCCAAGACCAGACATTTAAAAAAGAATTGTCTGATAATTGAAGCGAAATAAATGAAGAAAACTGATTGCCAAGATAATAACCAAAATTGCTAACAACTTATAATCAACAAATTGGGGTCCTTCAAGATTGTCCCTACGCAGAACAAAATAAATTCTCTAGACTGTTTTCAAGAAACTCTTGGCATGGCCATAATATAGCTTTTCATGACTGGCTAGCTACCTATATTAACTTGCTTTAGTCAACTTCGTCTTCATTTGATACTTCAGTCTTCCTTTTTCCTCTACTTATCTATCTAGTTCCAAGACAGCAACCTTAGCACCTATTTGCAAGGTAACCACATGCCTTACCCCAACTCTTTTCCAGAAATTACTGCAGATGGCACCATAAGGGAGTGCTTTTAAAAAAAATATCCAGACTTCTTTTCCGTTATCAAATACGTGTGGTGACTGATAGATAGATGCATTCATAAAATATAAGAATCTAAGTCATACATAATCCCCTTATTTCTCAACTATTCGGCTCTTAGACAATTTCATAATCATTCAAAAAGATAATCTATGTGTCTCAAGACCATCCCAAATTATAGGTAATTTTTATCATTAAAAACTTATAGAACTAAGTTCATAAAGTTATAGGTCTTTAATACAAACTAAAAAACAAAAAGTGATGATACCACCCTATTTAATTGTCTAGTTTTCCCACATCCAAAAACTCAAGAATGATTTCACGAGTTTCTATAGTGCTCTCCAGATCATACTAAGGGCTTTTTTGCCAATAAAATGCTTGCAGAAATTTAACATATCCACCTGCTTCAAGGCTTCCCACCATTTAGTTCAGTACTAATCAACTTTAAATATTGTTTTATTACAACTAGTTAACTGCACACACATTACGTGTGTGTGATTTTTGTAAGAGAGTGGGAGAGAGAAAGTGGAATGAAAAAATAACTATCACTTTAAGAGAATTAATAGGAATGGAAAGGATAGAAAGGGATATACAAAAAACCTTCACAAAATTGTTAACACCAAAAAAGGGTTATTTTTTCCTCCAGCTCTATAAAACTACTCCCTCCGTCCCAGGATAAAAGTCCTGGTGGACTTTTCACGCATATTAAGAAGATGAATTAAATGACAAAATTACCCATAATAATGTCATTAAATATGGAGAGTTAGAGAATTAGAATTCGCCATTCTTCTAGGGCTCATGTGTATAAAATAATTTTGGTGCAATATGCTTGGTTCTATCACCCCTTTGGAAAAAATAATTCCAAATCAATAGTCTCACGAAGATAACATAAAATATTTTTAATTTCATTACAATGTCTTCGAGTTTGTATATAACTATACATTGCTAGTAAGTTAACTGCAAATGCTATATCAAGTCGTGTGAAATTTACAAGATACATCAAAACATCAATTGCACTAAGATATGGTACTTCGGGACCTAATATATGGTACTTCAGGATCAAGAGTTCCTTTATTATTTTCTTGTGGTCAAAACGAATCTTTCTTGATATCAAGTGACCAACCCATCATTGAAGTATTCAAAGGATTAACATTATCCATGTAAAGTTACTTCATGACTTTTTTTGTGTATGTTGATTGATGAACAAGAATTCCAAGTTCAATTTGTAGGCCAAGACAAAAATTTGTCTTACCAATATCTTTCATCCCAAATTTGTTGTTTTTGTCAACTCTTTTATAGCAAGATCTTTCATCAATAAATACAGTAATAATAGGAAATCCAGATTATGATCTTTTAATAAAAATGCATGCACAGATTGGATTATTCTCAAATCCTTCTTTCAAAAGATATCCACCCAGGCGATTATACCACAATATGCATCTGGATTGCTTTAACTCATATAAGAATCTTTATAGCTTGATAGAATACATACTTCGAGATGTAGAATTATATGCTTCGGACATTTTATATCCTTCAGGGATTTTCATGTAGATATCATTATTAAATGATCCATACAGATATGATGTAACAACATCCATTACTTTCTCTGGCTACCAAGCTAATTAAAAATCTGAATGTAATTGCGTCCATTACAGGAGCATATGTTTCTTCATAATTAATACCATGTCTCTGCGAGAAACCTTGTGCTACAAGTCGCGCTTTGTACCATATAATTTCATTTTTCTTCATTCGTACAAATACCCATTTGTATTCAACAGGCATTACACCTTCAGGTGTTCGGACTACAAGTCCAAAAACTTCACGTTTACTTAGTGAATTTAATTTTGCTTAAATCGCCTCTTTCCACATTGGCCAAACATTTCAACATTCATCAACGATTTGTGGTTCATATTCATGATCATTACTTCTGGTAATATCATGAACAACTTTATATGAAAATATGTTGTCGACAACAATTTTATTTCTATCTAATATATCTGTCTCCTGTATATACATAATGTGACGCCCCCAAAACAGGTATACATCACCCATCTTGAGTCGCCAGATACATGGTACATAAATTTAAATACAACTTAATTATACAACAGATGTGTAACATACGACAAAACATAATCTGAGAGTTTTAACACGAATATTGTCATCTAGACAATATCCACACTCAAATTCAATCTTATTATATTTATTATCACACTATTTTACAGAATAGTGAGGACTACTAATGCAACCATCTGGACCATCAATCCATTCCTCGACTTGTCCCAGCTATATTCTCATTTTTTGAAGAGAACTGTGAAAGAAAGGGTGAGCTCAACTAGCCCGGTAAGAAATATTATGACTAAGATAATGCAGAATAAATTATCCTTAGCCTTCAACAGTATAACAACTGATAGAATATAATAGACAACAAGTTTTAGATTAACAACTACAGTGGAATAAGCAATCCATTAGAAGAGTCAAGTAGAGCATAAAATCTACTATCTTTTATGATTTAAAAAGTTTTTTATCAACTTTATCGCTGAGACTCAGCTTAATAAATCAAATCAAATCATCCCTGCACCATAGCCAAGGATATTCATGTAATCATCAATAGTCATGATTATACTGAATAATCTCTGGTCATAATCATACCAACAACTGTCAACCAATGAACTACAGGCCAATGAGGACTTTTACCACATCATTCGTCACATTACGGTCATGATTATACCGAATAATCTCTGGTCATAATCATACCAAGTTCATCTATGCACGTAAGCCAAAGATGACTTTCATCACAATATAAGCATGAGGATGATGATAATGACATAATAATTCAATAAAACAAGTTCAAGAATAAATTTTAAAGATTTATAAATTAATTTATTCAGGAACCAATAACGTCCAAATTGTCAACATGATACTGCTTTGTGGAGTAAAATTCAAGAATAATATTCATGTACCAAAAATAATTTGGACAGAAAAGAAATATATTTTTCGGATAAATAGTAATCCCGTGAATAGTACTTCGGGAATAGTACCTCGTGAATAGTACCCTGACATGAAAAGTATCCCAAATACCCGAATGAATAATATTCGGGTGAATAGTAATTTAGGTGAATAGTAACCCGTGAATAGTACTCTGACACGAAAAGTACCTCAAATACCCGAGTGGATGATCTAGAATGAATAGTAATCGGGTGAATAGTAACCCGTGAATAGTAACTCGTAAAAGAAAAATATCAAAGAAAATGATATTCCATGACGAGTACAAAAGAAATGATATCTCATACGAGTAAAATAGAATATACGAAACTGCAAATAGATTTTCATCCGCCATGCGGTAATCCACGTAAACAGATCATTTCCAATAGAAAAATAAAGAATGTAATAACAAAAGAATTTACCAGGCATGCTATAGACCGCACAGACAGGTTATTCCCAACAGAATAATAAAGAATGGAATAACAGAAGAATTCACCAGGAATGCGATAAACCGCACAGACAGGTTATTCCCAACAGAATAATAAATAATAGAACCAGGTCATGCGTAATACGCACAGATAGGATATTCCAACAAAATAATAAAGATTGGAACCAGGTCATACGTAATTCGCACAGACAAGATATTCTAACAGAATAATAAAGAATGGAATAACAGAAGAATTTTACCATGTATGCGGTACTTCGCATAGACAGGTTATTCTAATATAATAATAAAGAACGGAATAACAGAAAATTTTCACCATGTAAGCCGTACTTCACATAGACAGGTTATTCCAACATAATAATAAAGAATGGAATAACAGAAGCTCTCTTCATGAATACGAAAGAAATAATACCTCTTACCTTAGAAGAAAACTGGATACTGGAATAGTGAGGTAGCAGACTTCTCTTCTTTTTTCTCTCTATAATTTCTCTCTATAATAATTACTCTTATTAGACTTAGTGAATTGGTGAGAAATGAAGGAAGAATGAGCTTCTATTTATAGGAAAATATATTTTCAATAATTGCACGTTTTGGGGCTCTAAATATTACAGTATAATACCTTCCTCTTTTTCTTTATTTTTAATTTAGCCCTGCAAGTAGTATCAAACTTGCACCGCCTCCCCTAATAGTAAATCATGTGAATTAATAGTTCATTCATGTGACTCAATAGTATAATCATGTGAAAAAACTAATTACAGTATAGTACCTTCAACTATACCTCTATTTTTAATTTAGTCATGCAAGTATTATCAATATTGCACCAATTTCCCTAATAGTACAAGAATGTGAATCAATAGTACACTCATGTGAACAAATAGTTATAAGCATGTGAAATAATAGCAATTAATTGTTCATTTATCCGGTTAATTACCCGATTGGTCAATATAACCTCCAGACATCAATCATTATCGAAATAAATATCGATTTCCACTAACACTAATAATTTTCACATAATAGAACTATCAATTTCATCTTTAATCAACACGAACTTATTCATCATTAATATTATAACTCGCAATATTTAATAACCAGATCATTCTCAGGAAAGAGGGGGCTTTCCGATAAGAATTTCTCCCTATTGGCGCGTAATTAGATTATCTAACCTCTCCTCGACAGAACTTTCTAGACATTGTCAATATTACAAATAATATTATGAATAACTTTGTCATCTCATTATTAATTTAATACTATAACATATTATACAGATGATACTGTGACAATAATTGAATCAATAATATGAGAGATATGATGCAGCAATTACTGTAGCAATAATTGAGTATAACTAAGTGACTTCTTACGTAAGCATCAATAATCAATACTATGTGCTACTATGCAACCACGCGTATTACTGTATTTTTACTACCGGGTAGTTCAACAGTTTTAACGGTAACACTTTCGCCGTTATTTTTATAAAAAGATAATTATGCCATTTTCTTACTATGACAATACTTCCGTTGTGGGGTCCACCAATGATTATGCCGTCGTACGGATATTCTCCGATAAAAAGAATATTTCCCGACCAATCGAATATTATATAACCACTTGCATACTTTACAAAATTTATAAATATTACCCACAACTATAACATTATATCAAATTCACACCATAATATTCAAAAAAATATTTCGAAAAATTAAATCTTTATTTATAAAATTTGGGGTCTTACAATCTCCACTCATTATGAAATTTTGCCCTCGAAATTTACGTACGTACCTGGTATGCCGAATAGGTGAGGATACCTTGACTTCACTTCAAATTCTAACTCTTGAGGTATAACCTTTGAGTGTTGAATACGATCCTTCTTATTCAAGATTTTAACACGTATCTCCTCATACGTTAAATCTTCTGCTATCTCGTCTAGTTCTAATTCAATAATGTGGTTCGGGTCGTCCACATATTTACGTAACATCGATACATAAAAAACGTTATGAACGCGTGACATACTTGGCGGTAAAACGAGTCTATAGGCCACAGTTCCTACTCAATCGAGGATTTCAAATGGGCCAATTAAATCGAGGGTTGAGATTTCCTCTATTCGTCGATTTTTGCTTCTAGTATAACGCCCTCTTGAACCTTCTTCTTCACATTCATCAGCTCTGAGTATGTAGCTTGAGCGGCTTTAACTTTATCGATTAAAGTCGATTCTAATCGTATATTCGTTATCTTCACGTGGGTCCCTAGAGTCTTTAACTCTATCTTCATCATTTTTAAGTTATACGAAATGTGTTTTTGTGTTAACAACATCGCACTCGTAAATGCATACGATCTTCTACTCAACGTGTCAGCTACCACGTTCGCTCTTCCACAATGATATTGAATGATATAGTCATAATCTTCAACAGCTCGAGCCAACATCTTTGGCGCATGATACGTTCGTTTTGGGTAAAGAAATATTTAAGGGTTTTAGAAATGGATTTTGTACTGGGGTCAATACAAAATTCGATTTCACGCTCTAGGGGTAGGCTAAGAAGTCTTCAAGAATACGTCAGGAAATTTATTAACAATAGAAATATCATTCAAGACTGTGACTCTCATCCAAGACTTGGATAGTACGTCACATTGATACCTATCAACTTTCCACCGTTATTCACAGCGTCGCCTACGAAAAGTCTAGCTTCAGTACATTCCACACAAGGAAGTCACCAGATAAAGGCTCGGGACTCTTTACTTATGGCTTGATATGACAGTGATTGACTTTAGTGGTTTGGTTGCTTGAATTCGCATAACAGGTTGGTTAGGAATATGAAAGCTAACAACCTTACGAAAAACATGATGAGTAGTTAACCAATCGATTCCTAAAATCACATCAAAGGCAAGTATTTTCAAAGAGATAAGATTGACAGGTAACGTGAAAGTGTCGCTTTGAATCAACGAGATTTATAAATAGTGGAGGTAACGAAGGTTTCTCCTAACCTAGTTTTAACCGATAAGTCAAAGTCTAATCTCTCCAGGGTCAAATTTAAACATTGAGCGCAAGCAAGAGAGATAAAAGAATGGGTAGAAACGGTATCTAATAATGTATAGACTTCGCAAGAATTTATAATTAACTAACCCGTGCTAACTTCGTTCGGATTACTCGCTTTTTGGGAAGTCATGACAACCGCTCTTCCTGAAACCAGCGACTTTGTTTTGTCCGTATCTGCCTTTGGTGCCACCGTCCCAGCTGGACTTGACTTTGGTGCACAACAAAATCGGGCTAGGTGACCTTCTTTTCCATAATTGTAACATGCTTTGGGCTGCATCACGCAGTTTGGACTGATATGTCCCCCCCTCTGCATTTGAAGCATACAATTGGTGGTCGTTCTCCTTCCTTGAAAACGGGTGTTGGTCCTGCTGCCGACGTCTTTCCATCATCGTTAAATCTTCTCTTCTTGAATTTTTCACTTCTATTATCTTGGCCATGATTACCACCGAAGTGGTTACCATTCTTGGCATGATAATTTCTCCCACGATGGTTATCATTGTTCTGATGGCCGTTGCCACCAGTACGATTATTATCGTGTTGTTGGTCGTTGCCTTTTTGTTGTGCTGACTCTTTATCGCGCTCCAATAACTGAGCCCTATTCACAACATCTGAATATAAACAAAGTTTATGAGAAATGAGGTATTGACGTATATTGGGTTTCAAACCTCTTAGAAATATTCGCGTCATTCACTCCTCATTATAGACCAAATGGGGTGCAAACCGGGATAACTTCACAAATTTAGCCTCGTATTGCGACACGGTCATATTGTTTTGCTCCAACTTGATAAACTCCACCTCCTTCATGTGACGAATACTTTCGAGAAAGTACTTGTCGTTGAACAGCTCTTGAAACTTCTCCCAAGACATCTTGAGTGCGTCAGGCTGGGTACGCTTTACAGATTCCCACCAATAATCTACCTCTTCACGCAACATAAAGGTGGCAAAGGGAACCTTTTGCTCCTCGGAGCATCCCAAGACATCAAATATCTTGGTGATCTGCTTTAACCACGTCTCTGCCTTAAGTGGTTCTGGCTTTCCCAAAAACTCTGATGGTCCCAGCTCCTTGAACTACTTAGCGGTGACCAACCGTGGGTTGCCATTATTTCCACCTATATTTTGAACAAAAGTCTCTCTTACCTGATGTTGCATGAATTGCATAAAGCCTCTGAACATCCCATCGTTCATCATTTGATCGGTGTTGTTATTTACCTGAGGATTATTATCTTCCTGTTGCACATTATCCTGGGTATTGATCGTTGGTGACTCAACGGTCTCATGTGCTTCATTGTTGATCTCAACATTTTCAGATGCCATTTTCAAACACTACCACAAAACAAGGGTTAATTGACATATCACGTATAATCCCTATACTCTAACCGACTAATTAAATACCAAATAAACTTAGGTAGGTCATATTTGCGAAGGAATTCCACGTCTCTCCCCTCCTAGTTCTTGTCTCACATCTCAGCCAGGGATCATATCCCTAAGCTTTGATACCAACGGTGACACCCCCAAAACAGGAATACATCACCCATCTTGAGTCGCCAGATACATGGTACATAAATTCAAATACAACTTAATTATACAACAGTCGTGTAACATACGACAAAACATAATCTGAGAGTTTTAACACGAATATTGTCATCTAGACAATATCCACACTCAAATTCAATCTTATTACATTTATTATCACACTATTTCACAAAATAGTGTGGACTACTAATGCAACCATCTGGACCGTCAATCTATTCCCCGACTTGTCCCAGCTATATTCTCATTTCCTGAAGAGAACAGTGAAAGAAAGGGTGAGCTCAACTAGTCTAGTAAGAAATATTATGACTAAGATAATGCAGAATAAATTATCCTTAGTCTTCAACAGTATAACAACTGATAGAATATAATAGACAACAAGTTTTAGATCAACAACTACAGCGGAATAAGCAATCCATTATAAGAGTCAAGTAAAGCATAAAATCTACTATCTTCTATGATTTAAAAAGTTTTTCATTAACTTTATCGCTGAGACTCAGCTTAATAAATCAAATCAAATCATCCCTGCACCACGACCAAGGATATTCATGTAATCATCAATGGTCATGATTATACCGAATAATCCCTAGTCATAATCATACCAACAACTGTCCACCAATGAACTACATGCCAATGAGGACTTTTACCACATCATTCGTCACATTATGGTCATGATTATACCGAATAATCCCTGGTCATAATCATACCAAGTCCATCTATGCACGTAAGCCAAAGATGACTTTCATCACAATATAAGTATGAGGATGATGACAATGACATAATAATTCAATAAAACAAGTTCAAGAATAAATTTTAAAGATTTATAAATTAATTTATCTAGGAACCAATAACGTCCAAATTGTCAACATGATACTACTTTATGGAGTAAAATTCAAGAATAATATTCATGTACCAAAAATAATTTGAACAGAAAAGAAATATATTTTTCGGATAAATAGTACCCCGTGAATAGTATTTCGAGAATAGTACCTCGTGAATAGTACCCCGACATGAAAAGTATCCCAAATACTCGAGTGAATAATATCCAGGTGAATAGTAATTTGGGTGAATAGTAACCCGTGAATAGTAACTCGTGAATAGTACTCTGACAAGAAAAGTATCCCGAATACCCGAGTGGATAATACTAGAGTGAATAGTAATCGGGTGAATAGTAACCCGTGAATAGTAACCCGTGAATAGTAACTCGTAAAAGAAAAATATCAAAGAAAATGATATTCCATGACGAGTACAAAAGAAATGATATCTCATACGAGTATAATAGAATATACCAAACTACAAATGGATTTTCATCCGACATGCGGTAATCCACTTAGACAGATCATTTTTAACAGAATAATAAAGAATGGAATAACAAAAGAATTCACCAGGCATGCGATAGACTGCACAAACAGGTTATTCCCAACAGAATAATAAAGAATGGACAGACAGGTTATTCCCAACAGAATAATAAATAATAAAACCAGGTCATGCGTAATACGCACAGACAGGATATTCCAACAGAATAATAAAGAATAGAACCAGGTCATGCGTAATTCGCACAGACAGGATATTCCAACAAAATAATAAAGAATGGAATAACAGAAGAATTTCACTATGTATGCGGTACTTCGCATAGACAGGTTATTCCAACATAATAATAAAGAATGGAATAACAGAAGAATTTTACCATGTATGCAGTACTTCACATAGACAGTTTATTCCAACATAATAATAAAAAATAGAATAACAGAAGCTCTCTTCATGAATACGAAAGAAATAATACCCCTTACCTTAGAAGAAAACTGGATACTGAAATAGTAAGGTAGCAAATTTCTCTTCTTCTTTCTCTCTATAATTTCTCTCTATAATAATTGCTCTTGTGAGACTTAGTGAATTGGTGAGAAATGAAGGAAGAATGAGCTTCTATTTATAGGAAAATATAGTTTCAATAATTACACGTTTTGGGGCTCGAAATATTACAGTATAATACCTTCCTCTTTTTCTTCATTTTTAATTTAGCCCTGCAAGTATTATCAAAACATCAATTATTATCAAAATAAATGTCGATTTTTACTAACACTAATAATTCTCACACAATGGAACTATCAATTTCATCTTTAATCAACACGAACTTATTCATCATTAATATTATAACTCACAATATTTAACAACCAGATCATTCCTAGGAAAGAGGAGGCTTTCCGATAAGGATTTCTCCCTATTGGTGCGCAATTAGATTATCTAACCTCTCCTCGACAGAACTTTCTAGACATTATCAATATTATAAATAATAATATGAATAACTTTGTCGTCTCAATTATTGATTTAATACTATAACATATTATACAGATGATACTGTGACAATAATTGAATCAATAATATGAGAGATATGATGCAGCAATTACTGTAGCAATAATTGAGTATAACTAACTGACTTCTTACGTAAGCATCAATAATTAATACCGTGTGCTACTATGCAACTACGCGTATTACTGTACTTTTACTATCGGGTAGTTCAACAGTTTTAACGGTAACACTTTCGCCATTATTTTTATAAAAAGATAATTCTATCGTTTTCTTACTACGACAATACTTTCGTTGTGGGGTCCACTAATGATTGTGCCGCCGTACGGATATTTTTCGATAAAAAGAATATTCCCCGACCAATCGAATATTATATAACCACTTGCATACTTTACAAAATTTATTAATATTACCCACAACTATAACATTATATCAAATCTACACCATAATATTCAAAACAATATTTTGAGAAATTAAATCTTTAATCATAAAATTTGGGATTTTACACATAATGTATCGAGATCTCATTATTTTTAAGTACCTGATCCTCTTCAGGAGATAACTCATCCTCTTAAAGGGATAACTCTTCAAGAGTTTTATTTACAGGAGATTTTTGTTCTCAAGTTTTGGATATATCAATATTTTTTTTATTGCCTGTTTTATGGGTATAGCCTCTTTATAGGCTGCAACTTGTTTTTCTTGTACTTTCTTCTTCTGGGATATTTTATTTTATTTTTTTTACCACCGATAGGTCTTCCAAGCTTCAGGTATGGTTTTGATTCATTTGTTGCTGTATAAACTGATTGTCCTATAGGGACTTCAATCCCTACTAAAGTATTAGCAGCTAGAATGTGAGATATCATTATTTTTTTATTGTCGGTGAATAATTCTGGTAATTGATTTGTAATTCATTGCAAATGAATAATCCTTTGAACTTCTAGTTCACATTGATTTGTACGAGTATCAAGATGAGATAACGACGAAAAATTTCAAGTAATCTCCATCATCGTGCTTCAGGCAACGATCTCACGTTGTGCTTAGACAACGACTTTTCTCCCCCTAATCGTGGGAAGACTGTTTCATTAAAATAACAATCCTCAAAATATACCATAAAAATATCACTTATTGAGGTTATGATGCAATATGTAAAATAGCATGACCCCAAGCATAAATTGACAATTTTGATTTCATAATCAAAGGTCGAGCAATAATTTAAAATCTCTTACAAATTGATTCAGCAATACCATTTTGAGCATGTGTATGTGAAACATGATGTTTAACATAAATTCCAATTAATATGCAATATTTATCAAAAACTTGAGATGTGAATTTTACCAGCATTATCTAAATAAAATTTTCTAGTTATATAATCAGGAAATTGTACTTGCAACCTAATTATTTGAGTAAGAAGAATAGAAAATACAATATTTCTAGTTAAAAGTAAACATACATGTGATCATCTGGTTAATGCATCAATTAAAACCATAAAATACTTGAATGAACCACACATGGTGGGTGTATTGGTTCAAATAGATCACCTTGAATTCTTTCTAAGAAATATGAACACTCCATAATAATCTTTAAATATGATGGTCTGGTAATTAATTTAGGTAAATGAATCTTCTAGTTTTTTAAGGGATGTTCATAGGAGTTTTCAATAATTCGACGCACCATTATTGATCCTAGATGATCATGCCAAATCATAAAAATATTTGGATCCGAACACATTTAGTGTATTGTACACTTCTGGTGTATTACAATATTTGTTTCAACTATTTTCATTTTAGTATAATATAACCCAGAAGAGAAAATAGACAGTTTTTTTAATATGAGCTTCTGACATGATACTATTGAAGTAATATAAATAAATTCTTCACTGCCTTCGTTATTGGTTTTAATATAATAACCATTATAACGTATATCCTTAAAGCTGAGCAAATTTCTGCTTGTCTCAGAAGAATATAAAGAATCATCAATACAAAGTTTTGTGTCATTTGACAACATTATAATTGCTCTTCCAGAAATTTTAATTAAGTTTGATGAATAATCGCTCTTCTAGAGCTTTTAATTAAGTTTGATGAGCTTCTGGCCCATACATCTTTATATATGCAAAAACATAAATTTAACTTTATTACTTGAAACATAAATAAAACATATAATAAAAATACTTATTATAATGCCATAATACAATGAAATAAAAATAATTAATTGGTATGAACATTTCTATCAACATCATCAAGGAAATCATAGATATCAAAATTAGTTATATCCACTACATTTAAAAAGTTAAAATAATTCATGAAATCTTCAGGATCATTATGATCAATAAAGTTTATTTCAATTCCATTTCCTTTTCTTTTACGGAGCCTTGGTACAAATCTACCAAATATTTAGGAGTACGGCATGTGCATTCCCTTTTCTATATTGATTGTTTTTTTCACGCTCACTACCACAACCACAACCACAATTTCCTTTATAATTATCAAATGAGGTTACATTCACTCCAGGGAATGTAGTAGACTCATTATTTTGTACATCCATTAAAAGCTATAATATCACTTATGGGAACATAATTTCCTTTATCGCTTCAGGAAATATTTTGTGAACTTACGCTCTCGATATTGCTGCTGCAGGAGCATATTCGAGGCATGAAATAAATAAATATTTTCTCTAACATGTCTTCATCAATATTTTTTTTTCATGGAGATGATAGCGAATAAAAATAATTGATTTTGCATGATCCTACAGGGATGCATGTTTGTCAATCTTAATTATATCTCCAAAGTTCTTTGCCTTTATAAGAATCTCAGCATCAAGAGTCCATGACAAACAATTTTTGCTCGATATAAATCAAGAGTAACAAATTCAAATTTATAAGATTTGACATCTATATAAATATATAAATACGTAAGAAATTAAATAATTAAGTACAAATTTATAAGAAGACAATAAAAATATTTACCCTTTTCTAGTCACTTTCAAAGTGGGAGAATTGGGAGGTGGAATGATTATTTATTTATACTAATACTACTACATCACAAAAGTAGTGTACTTACGTAATTTGTATTCTCAAAAATTTCAGAGTTGTCCATTATCATTATTGTCTCACGCGTCTTTTGTTAAACAAAATGTTTATATGTATATCAAATTTAATTGTAATGAAACAATACTTACAGTGAGTTGAGAGAACCTTGTTTTTTTTTTCTTCCCAAAATTGGGTAGAGCTTCGTGCTGATAACGTATTATAAAAGAATACTAATATTAAGAACAAAGATGATGATTAATGGAGAAGAGCATTCTCATTTCATATATGTTGTAATTGTATGTCTCTAACCCATTCTCTTTACAATGCTACTATTTATGGTACAAGGACATCAATACTAAGAGGTTACAAAACTCAAAGGTCATGAGTTTCATAACTTAATGAGAGTTTCAAAATTATTACAATCAAAGATAGGGAGAATAAATCTAGACATCCATTATATGAATCTAGACATCCACTGTAATATTTTATAACACTTTTGTAATTCTATTATCAATTGTTGGGAGAAAAATCAAAGAGTTCGAGCGTTGCATACACGTACATAAAATACCAAGACATATTTGAAATTAAGAGGGGTGTATTCAATTAAAATTTTTAAAGACTTTTTTTAAGTGACTGACTTTTGTAGAATTTGTGAGATTTTAATGACTTTCACAGACTTTAAAGATTTTTTTAAAATGACTTTTATAGATTCCATGAAATAACTAATAAACTTTTATAAACTTTTTATCAAGACTGTGATAGACTTTTGTATACTTCTAATATATCTTATAACTTATATTAATTGTTAATTAGCCCATGTGTACAATATCTCCCTCTTTTTTCATGAACTAGAGTAAATATCATTATATTATTGTGGCATAAGATTTTATATATGTTGAAAACGTTCATATTATTCTACTCATTTTATGATATATTTGGATACTCGGATACCAATAAAATTTTAGAAACTACAAACGCAATACAAAAATTAAGCTCACTTTTCATTGAGCTATATATACTTTATGCATATGTGTATGCTTTTTACTAATAATTGATTGCTTTTTATTATTGATTGATTTACTTATATATATATATATATATATATATATATATATATATATATATATATATATATATATATATATGTTGATTGTGTGATTGTGTGATTTTGTCAATCCAATTTTTCATCTTAACTGCTGTTAATTTTGTTTGATTGTGTGGACCTTTTTTATGCGCCTAACATATATCAAAGCAGTGCGTTTTTCCCTTTTTTATAAGATAAAGATAACGATTCTGTCAATTTGTCATGCAGGAATACAACCATATGTTACATTATTTCAGTATGATACACCAAAGACACTTGAAGACGAATATGGAGGATGTCTCAAAAATTAACAGTGATTTTCTTCGTTTAAAATGTTAGAAAATTAAAAAAAAAAATATACACATACACACCATATATTTTCTATTTTCATATGTTATAATACATAATCTTTACAATTGATATGAGAGTTTTATGATTTTATCTTACCTTTGTTGAACAAATCTCTTTCCTCTTTCTATTGAAAGTTTTCGAACGACTGCTTTTTCCTTCACCAATTCAGATTAGGTCTAGTTATTTGTTTACTTATTAATATATCTGGTTAATTCTCTTATAATAAAATTATAATAAATTCAATTATTTTTATGGCCCAAATTTTACCAAATTATTTATCTATCACATATTAATATTTATTAGCCCATATAAAATAAATAACTAATTTGACCCAATAAAAGATAAAGTCCAATTAATAACTGGTTTTATCCACCTTTGTGTTTATTTGGAAGTCTTTAGAAATCTTTAGAGATGAGATAAGACTTTGGATATGGGTTGATAGTTATAATTCTTCTTATAAAGTCTGTCAAACTCTACCATTTGATAAAAAAATTTAAAATCTATGACTTTTTGAATACCAAAATACTTTTATAGACTTTGTAAAAATCTTAATTCAATACCACTTAACTTTTAAAGACATTAAAAAAATTGTAATTGAATACCACTAAACTTTTATAAACTCTTTAAATGTCTTGATTGAATACAACTAAACTTTTAAAGTCTTTAAAAATCTTAATTGAATACACCCCCCTAAACTTTATCAAAAGTTTAAGTCTTAAATTAAATTTTGAAGTCATTTATGTACTACCTCCGTTTCTTAATATAAGTCGTTTTAAAAAATTATTTTTGTTCCTTAATACTACCTAAGTCGTTTGAGAATTTCAAGTAAGCATTAATTGCTTAATTTTTAATATTACCCCAAGTAATAAATATAACTTTGGTTCTCTCACTATTTTTTACCCAATAAATAACACTTTTTTTTTTAATACAAAGATAATATAGACAATTAATATTATATTTAATACTATAAAATTATTTTTTTAATACTTATGCACAACTCTAAAAGGACTTATATTTTGTTTAATGTTTGATCAAGTTTTTTGGAAGAATCCTTCTCATCATTTTTATAGATATAGTTTTCCCAAGTGATTTCTGTTACGCTTGCATAATCAGTACTCGAACCCCAAGACGCCCTTCAGCCGACAAAGCCCAAGACCAAAATATCTTTTGCTAAAATTAGCAAAAAAAAAAAATAGTAGTAATTCCTCCCACTTCCCAGCCTAAAGTGTCGCCCCCTTTTCAGCCCGGCCCATACCACCACCGCCCATCGCCACCACTTACAATCCAAGATCTGAACCACCTCTACCCCTATAAACCAACCCAATTCCCCAAAGGCCAAAACCCAACACCCCAAATGAAGATGAGCCATTATCACACCCCAAATCTCTCACCCAACCAGGCCAGCTCCAGCATGGTTCAGACCATCGACGCACCCTTACCCCTGGTCTGGTCCATGGTCCGTCGCTTCGACAACCCAAAAGCCTACAAGCAGTTCGTCCGAAGCTGCACCATGACTACCGGCGACGGTGGCATCGGTAGTGTCCGCGAAGTCAGGGTGGTTTCCGGCCTGCCGGGCGGATCCAGCATGGAACGGCTGGACAATTTGAACGATGACTTGCACGTGATGGCGTTTAGCATTATTGGTGGGGACCACAAGCTGGCTAATTATAAGTCCACCACAACATTGCACCATGAGGAGATAGAAAGCGGCGGCGGAAAGACGGTGGTGATCGAGTCGTACGTGGTGGATGTGCCGGTGGGGAGCAGTAAGGAGGACACGTGTTTGTTTGCGGATACCATAATTGGGTGTAATCTTAGATCTTTGGCTAAGATCTCTGAGGACATTGCTGCTAAGCTTTGATGACAGGATGGAGTTTTATTATACATTTCATTTTTATTTATTTTTTTGTGATAATTTTGCTCAAATTGTTTGAGCAAATAAATACTCCTTCCGTGTCATGAAAAAAGTTATTATTAGTACTATTTTGGATAGTTCTATGTTCATTTTTTTTAATAATCAAATTTTTACACATATTTTTTTATTATACCCGTAATATTAAATATTTCATATTTTTTTTATTTTAATTCTCTCTTCATATTTAATGATATTATTATAGATAATTTTGTCATTTTATTCATCTTCTTAATATGCGTGAAAAATTTATAAAAAATTTTATCCTGAGACACAGGGAGTAATTGTTTGCAAAAATAAGTAAAATGGATTTAAAAAAGCACCAAAATGGGGTTTTTGGAATCTGTCTACTTGTCATGATCTTGCCTCTTTGAGGTTTTGTATGTTGTTTGAGCACAATGGGTTCTTATTTTAAGGATCTATCATGTTTTATACTTTTTCTGTCCTAAATTATCTGTTGTTTTAATAAAAAAAAATTATTCCATAATATCTACTTTTTCAAGATTTCAATGTATTTTTTTCCTTTGTTTTTCAAGTTTGTCCCTTTACCCTAATTAATGATAGTCATTACTCTCATTCATGCCTTTCCTCTTTTTAAGCATCTTTTCATATTCCCACCAATAAGGATTCATGCGCAGAAAACAAAAAAGTCAATACATAAGTGTATTTTAGTATATTTATCACATATATTGGTATGTGTGTGAAACTCTAGAAAAGCAGATAATTTGGAACGGAGGGAGTATTTTCCAAAACTTCATCTCCGGATTCCAAACATCTCTAATCTTTTTCTTCTTTTTTTTTTATATTTTAATTTTATTTATTTAATTATTTATTTAATTTTACATAATTATATATAGAAGGGAATAATTTTCACTGCATATTTTATGAGCTCTAATTAATTTTTAATTTTTGCCAATGATTTTTCAGCAATGAAATTTTAGTCTAACTTAACATGATCTTCTACCACCAAAATGCAATAAAGCCATTGGCGGTAATAATGATATATCCCAATATAAACATTAATTTTATTATGGGAATTTTTTTCTTATATGAAGTTTGTAATCTCACTCATATTATATTTATTGTTGATTATAAAATTTATTTATATTAATTTATAAAGTAATCCTTTCAAAGTGGAGTATCAAAAACAAGAGTTAAATAAAAGAGCTCTAATTTATGGTTGAGATTAATATTTAATTTATGTTTAATTTAAGAACAACAAATAGTTACTGTAAAAAAACATGTCATAATACACTCCGTCGTTAATGAAGTCATTGTTGACGGCTTAGTCATCGTTAATGATTGTCGTTGATGGTGACTTTTTTACTCTCACTCGCGTTAATTAGGGTGAGCATGGTGCGGGTTGAAATTTAAATTGCACACGAAATTACTTAAGTGCGGCTCGTGTGCAGTTTGACAAATTTAAAACGACACATAAAATCGTTTGTGATTGGTGCGGTGCGGTTTCATTTGGTGCGATTTCAATTTTAAAGCCAATTGAATTAATCCACTTCTAGAAATATCATTATAGTTACTAGAAAATTAAATGATTAATCATAATCTTTTATATAATAGAAATATTTGAAGAGGTTATATAAAAGAAAAACTGTGGAATAAAAAAAGCTGGATAGTTGAATGAATAATGGATTATTTGACTTGTTTATCATTATTGATCGAGAAAATAAATAAGAAAAATGCATTGAAAGTTTGATCCATAGTTTATAATACAAAATTAATTCAATTTAAGAGTTTTATAATGTTTTACCATTTTTTTCTTCTGTGTTGTAAATGGCAAAAAAGTTTTCTGAATGTGCGTATGAAGAAGAAAGAGATATCCAGAAAAATCAACGAACAGTGAGATGATAATAATACGATGGAAGAACATCCATTTTATGTAACAAAGCCTCATTCTTGTTAGTAATTTAAATTTTAAAAAACACTCAAAAGAAACATGGTGTAGTTTCGGTTTTATGCATGCGCTTTTTGCCAGTAACCAAATCCAAAGCGTAAATTCGATTTTTCAACCCACCAAAAACCGCCACATAAGCCGGAATTGTTGGTGTAGTTTTAATTGCTACGGTTTATGCAATTTTTAGTGCAGTTTTTGAGATAATTTGGTTTCTTGCTTAGCCCTAGTATTAATCTTCTCGACGGGCATCCATTGGTAATGGGTTAATGTTGTTGCTAGTGAGGTGTACATGAGCACCAAAAATTTGTGCGCGCAAGAATGATATAGGTCAATGAACTTATTACATAAGGGACGGAATATGTCGTCGATATTGATGTTAATCTCGAAAGGGTTAATCTTGACGGCACTGTTATCAAGAATGAGATCTTATTTTAACCACCAATTTAAATTTAATTTTTGGTCTCAGTCTTTTCCATCCCAGTTCTCCTGCGTGCAACTCTTGTTCTTTCATTCTCTTCCTCGCCGTCTGTGTTAGGTTTGTAATATTCATGAACGCAATCAAATTATAAAAATAAGCGGAAACGTGTAAAATCAGAGTTTTAAAAGTTTACAAACCAAATACCCGGATCGTCCTTTATACACAATTATTAATTAAACGAAAAGATAAGAACAAGAATCATACCCTTGAAGATATGAGCTTCCTCAGGTACAAGTTCACCTCAAATCCTTTTCGCGTTCAACTTGAATCCACCGGGTTTGGTTCCTTCCTTTGATCAACGTTAGCCACCCAAGTATTTGGCCTCTAGAGGTGATCCATCAAGGAAGAAGAAGAATTCAAGAAGATGGGTATTTGACAAAACCCTAATTTTTCTATCTCTCATAGAAAAGAGCGTACTCTCCCAACTATTGGAATTACGTCTGTTGTTAAAGTCAACAACTACACTACATCCAAAATAAGACTCCTCTTATTTATAGATGTGGGCAACTCTCCTTAACAATTAAGGAATTGAGTTTTATTTTAATTAATTAAATTCCTTTAATTAATTAGGCTCCTAATCTTATTAGGAATAATTAATTAAACTTTTAATTAATTAGCCTCCTAATCTTATTAAGAATAAATGAGAGTACTTTTATTAATTAATTCTCAAACTCTTTTAGGAATTAAATAATAATAATAATAATAATAATAATAAGACTCCTCTTATTAATTTATATTTAATATTTCTAAAATATTAAATAATAAATATTAAGCTATTTAATTTATTCTATCACCATAGATTAAATTAAATATACTTAACTTATTATTACGATTATGCCATTTGCTTCTTAAATAATTATTCTTCCTTTTATGGTGTTACCCTTTAGGTTCTCCATATTAAACCGGTTGTGAATAAATCAATTAGAACAATTCTAATCTTATTTAAATAAATATATTAAACTATTAATTTATTTAAATAAATAATATTTATTCTACAATAGGGATAAGCCTCCCTAGCGATCAACGACTTTCTAGATAATATAGATTTCAACATTAATCATAAAAGAACCTTTGAGTAAATAGTTACCGTACAATTCAATCATTCCACCATACAATGTCCCAATTAAATATAAGACATGGAATTACTGTCAAGTCTTATTTTATTTAATTATATGTATTTCGACTCTTAAATGCACAACCCCAAATAATGCAAATTAGAAACTCCTTTCTAATTTCATTCTGCCTTGGCCAAGGACTACTGGGTTGTCATTTATCGAATCACATATGACATTTCTTTTCTTTTACTAGAAGTGGTAGATTCTTTATTGATCATACATTATCTCAATGTACAACTTATTATACCCAAGCATACCCTTTGATATACCCTAAGGGTCTTAAGGAATAAGTCAAAGTATAACTCATCATACACAAGATACTATGATGATCTCAAGTCCAAGGATCACTTGTACTACTATTACTACATGAATTCCTATTGACAAGCAAGTAAAACTCTATTAGGTATTCCATTAGCGAGCCACGTTCAGTGAACTTATTCTCTAATAAGCACCTACATACTTGCTTTAGTGTCTCCACACAAATGATCATGAGATCAATCATCCCCATCCAATGAGCAAGCAACGTATGTACCAATCTATCCGGATTCACTAATCCCCAATTTAGTAATCCAACGTTTAGGAACTATTTTAGTTTTAAGCTTTCTAAGAATTTAGATCTCATTAGAATGATCATCATCATTATTCTAAAAGCATTGCTTTAAACTATGGGTTTATCACATATTATAAAATAGCATCATGTAGATAATTAAAAGCCTTTAATAAATTAATACTTTTTATTAATAAATGAATAAGATTGTTAAAAAGTATATGCTTTATCATCAAACAAGATTGGCTTGTGTGCATACTACTTTCAATCTCCCACTTGCACTAAAGCCAATTGTCATGATATCTCATACCCTTCTTCTCTAAGTGACGATTATCCTGCTGTTGGATAAGCTTTAGTTAATGGATATGTAATATTGTTCTTGAGAATCCACTATCTCTATAGCGATTTTCCATCTTTCAATGATTCTTATAATCAAATGAAAGTGCCACAACACATGTTTAGATCCAAGATGAGACTTAGGAACTATTCCTAGTTCTGTAATGAACTTATCATCCAAAGAATCAACTTGCAGCTTCATTCACATCTATATACTTTGTCTTTATCACTAAACCAGCAACTCTTTGCTGTTTGGAACCTTTCTAATTCATTGCACCACCGTTCAAGATAACTCTTTACCTTAAAGTAGATTTTCTGTTGTCTTGGTCTGTCTGAAAAACTTGAGTCTATTAAGCCCTCTATTTTTAATTTAGACCCACCATAAATTTTAATCACATCCTTAGTACCAGTTAAGTATTTTAAGATATTTTTCACTGTCTTACAGTGATCTTCTCCAGAATATAACCGATCATCATCAGATCTCGTATATTTCATTGTATACATGATTGTCACTCATGCGATCTCTCTATTCAGGAGTCTATGGGGACTATTAAGAGATGATACACTCCAGGGCTCATCAACATGAGACATCCCATGGAGTTTGACATGCTAAACGACTTTAACATCAAATGAATATACGTTTCTTGGGTTAAGTCGAGCATCCTATTAAATCTATCTATATAGATTTGTATCGCCAATTAAGACACTCTTCACAAATCATTCATGGAGGAATGTTTAGACAACTTTACCTTTACTGATTGTAACATAAGTTTGTCATTCCTTATCCATAGTATATCAACGTATAATATTAGGAATGTCACGACGCTCCCACTTACCCTTTTGTACACACTAGTACTCTTACCTCATCGTATGTAACTCTGGATCATCATCTTCTATGTTGCATACCTCATCATCATCATCATCCATGATGAATCCATATCTCCTAGGTATCTTCGGTACTATTCCAGATTTACGATTCGGTTGTGGTACAATAGGTCTATCTGCAGGTTCCTCTTATTTGACTTATAGTGTTTTGTGGTTTTTGAACTCTTCAAGATCTATTATCCTCCCACTAGCCCTTCCATGATAAACATCTTTATCTTAGAAGGAAGCATGTTTCTCAACAAGCACCTTTTGCTAAGTAGGATTACAGAACATATGCCCTAAACTTACTTTAGGATGTCCCACAAATCTGTACTTGTCAAATTTTGTCCCAAGCTTATCCTTTGAAACCTTTTTCACATAAGTTGGACAACCTCTTGTCTTAACATACTTAAGATTACGAATCCTCCCTGTCCATAACTTTTATGGAGTCTTGGGGCTGGATTTTTGAGGTTACCTTTTCCGTAGATATGCAGCCATTTCTAGGACATTATCTTAGAAGGATACTGGAAATGTCGGTAAAATCATTGTGGACTGCACCATGTCCAATAAGGTACGATTTTTTCTTACAGATACATCAATCAATTATTGCGTATCATGAGGCGTCCATTATGAGAAAACCATTTGAGATGATCTAGAAACTTATTGCTCAAGTATTTATTCCTTGATCTAATTCAAAGAATCTTAATACTTTGTCAATTTGTTTCACTTCTGAATTCTTTGAACCGTTCAAATAATTCACACCTGTATTTCAACAAATACACACATTCAACTCTTTGAATGATCATCTCTTTTTCTTATACTAGTTTGTTCAATATGCAAAATTATTTTCACATAAGTCAAGTATACAAAATCCATTAAGTGATATTCCAGTTCTAGACAAAACATTATTATTATAAATAGAACAACAATTGTTCTTAAATATAATACCAAATATTTCATTGTCCAACAATAAAATAGAAATAATGTTTCTAACGAGAACTGGAATACAATAACAACTTATTGACTTAATAGATTTGCCCGTAGGCAGTGCTAAACTATAAGTTCCTATGGTTAATGCAGTAACCTTTGCTTCATTTTCCACATATAGGATTACTTATTTTTGTTTAGCTTTCTACTTCTGCTTGGTCCCTTCATAAATCTATATTTATGATAACCAAAGTCGATATTTTATACCCAAGTAGAACATTGACTTAAAGAAAAATTTATTTTAAATCATGAACAAATTTGTATTTGTAACCGAAACTTGACTAAGCTTCTTTGGTTAGCATCTGCAAGATGCTTCTCGCAGTTTCTTTTCCAGTGTCTAGGCTTATTGCAGTGGAAGCAAACACCTTTGCTATCCGTATCTGTTTTGTTCTTATTATCCTTTGATTTTGCCTTTCCATTTACCTTCTTTGAATCATTCTTCTTTTCAGAAGATCCTTTGACCCCTACCAGTAAGACTTGGTTTCTTGGTTGGAAAGCGACTCTCAACATTTTTCAACATGTTAAGCAAATCAGCGAGGCTGATATCTAGCTTGTTCATATGAAAAATTCACAACAATTGTGAAAGGAGTCCGGGAGTGAGTGCAAGATCAAATCTTGGCTCAACTCTCCATTCATGAAAAAACCTGTTGTCCAAATTGATCAATCAAATTGATTATGTTTAGGATTTTTATCTGTACTGTAGTATCATCGGTCATTCTAGATCGGAAGAGCTCCTTAGATATCTAATATCTAGCAGTCCTACTTTCCTCACCATCAACTACTTAATGTGCAGGAATATAATAGAAGCATCCATAGTTTCATGCTGACGCTGAAGCTCGTCACTCATGGATGCGAGCATGATGCTTTGAGCCAACTATGCATCATCTTGCCACTTTCTAAAAGTAGCAATCTCTTCCTCAGAGGTATTGTCTGCAACCATTGCAGGGTTAGGCGTATTAAGGACATAAGATAGCTTTTCAGCCGTGAGAACTATTCTCAATTCCTTAACCAATCCATTTAATTCGGTCCGGTTAATTTAGCATCTAATATGCTACGCAGTGATAGTAATTTTAAACATTATAAAATTCTGTAAATGAATTTGTAATTAACAATATTTTAGCATACATTCTTTTATTAATTACCAAAATCATTTAGGTCTTGTTTTAAATTGGTATTTCCCACTATTTTCTTCAAACTATATTACCCTCAATATATATAGTTCGGCAATATCTAATTAAAGATATGCTAGTGAGAATAAGGATCCCATTTCAAATGTATATAGCCTTGTGTGTGCACAACAAACTATATATAAATAAATAGGTAGAAAACTATTGTCAATTACATCAACTATGCAACTCCTTGTATTTTGCCTCTTAAATCATAATGATCAAGTGTGTGCACATTCAAACTAAAATAATTTAAGTTAAGTCAAACCCAGCGTTTCCATATAAGTGAAGAGAAAACTACAGCCCTTGTGTGTGCACAACAAAACAGTAATGTTCAATTCCTTATAAACATAATATGTAATAAAAATAACATCTTAAATATTTAATACTTACCTTGTGTGTGCATAACAAACTCATATCAAATATTCAATACTCTATTGTTTCTATCATGCTAGAAGGCGACGTTTGATATTCCAAATATTTTTGAACGCTTAAGACTTAATATAAAAAATTTGAGGAGTTTGTTATTAATTTGTCTCATCTTGTTTAGCGTGCATGCACACACACACACACACACACACACACACACACACACACACACACACATATATATATATATATATATATATATAAAATAAACGTCATATTAATGAACATGCGAAGCATGTTTGCATAATATATAATATATAATATAAGCATGCACATATAGAATACTATATTCTACTTGGATTGATTATGGACTTTTATTCTAGTTTGGTTCACTAGAGCCACCAAGTGAACCAAAAGGTCAAACCCTAGGGATGCAAGAATTAATATTTAAATATAACTATTACATTTAAACGCGGGCTCCATTACAAACGGGTCTTCACACACTCTTTGCTCCTTGATCTCCAATTCTTTAAAATTAATTCTGACTATTCCTATTACAAAACTATTTTAAAATAAATAGAAACCTTGATCAGCAGTCAAGGGGAAGTACATAGGAGGAAGATATATTTTATATTAAGAAAAATTAGAGAAGACGAGGTACGCAGACCCCATTTAATAAAACTCATACATTCATGCATCCAACTAAAATAAAATTTAATCACATTGGTCAATAGTCCATAATCAATCCCATTTATTATCATACACATCACCATATGCATCAATAAATAACATTCATCTCATAAAAAATAAACATTCAATATATATATTGATATCACTTAATGGACAAATTTAGTTAGTATAAAATCTAATTTTGAATTAAAATAAACTCCTTTATTTTAATCCAAATTTAAATCAAAATAAACCTCTTTTATTTTAATTTATCCATTTTTGAATAAAATAAACTATTTTATTTTAATCAAAATAAACACCTTTATTTTAATTAATTATGGAATCCAATTCCATATAAAAAAAATAAAACTCCTCTATAAAAGGAAACACGGATTTTCTTTCCTATTCACAAATAAATTCTTTTATTTTGAATAATATGAAATCTTATTTCATATCTAAATAAACTCCTTTATTTAAGGAAATTAGGATTTTCTTTCCTATTCACAAATAAACTCTTTTATTTTGAATAATATGAAATCTTATTTCATATCTAAATAAACTCTTTTATTTAAGGAAAGATGGAATCCAATTTCAACTCCAATTAGTTAGTATGAAATTTAATTTTAAAATTAAAATAAACTCTTTTATTTTAATATTAAAATAAATCTTATATTTTAAAATTAAAATAAACTTTTTTATTTTAATTATAAAATAATTAAGAATAATATATATATATATATAATATATATAATCTTAACTTGATTCACGTGGCAACATTGTTTCTATCATGCAGAATCCATGTAGATGGTTAATATGATAACTAGATAATATA
This sequence comes from Panax notoginseng, assembly GCA_016801055.1. Taxonomy (NCBI): domain Eukaryota; kingdom Viridiplantae; phylum Streptophyta; class Magnoliopsida; order Apiales; family Araliaceae; genus Panax; species Panax notoginseng. The sequence goes on from CM029014.1 coordinate 230,395,406, forward strand.
TATATATATATATATATATATATATATATATATATATATATATATATATATATATAATAGTAACGTCATTATATAAAGAGGATGGAGGCAGCGATCACAGTACCGTGTTAAAAAAAAATAGACTTTGCGAAATTGATTTCGGTCCTTCTATTTCTTTTTTTTTAAAATTAAATTTTATACAATAAATTATGCCCAATTAAATTATTCTAAACACATATCAATATACATATCAAATTAAAATAATTAATAATTTGCATAAATGTTTGACTCTGATACCATGTTAGGTTTGTAATATTCATGAACACAATCAAATTGCAAAAATAAGCGGAAACGTGTAAAATCAGAGTTTTAAAATTTTACAAACCATATACCCGGATCATCCTTTGTACACAATTATTAATTAAACGAAAAGATAAGAACAAGAATCATACCCTTGAAGATCTGAGCTTTCTCAGGTACAAGTTCACCTCCAATCCTTTTCGCGTTCGACTTGAATCCACCGGGTTTGGTTCCTTCCTTTGATCAACGTTAGCCACCCAAGTATTTGGCCTCTAGAGGTGATCCATCAAGGAAGAAGAAGAATTCAAGAAGATGTGTATTTGACAAAACTCTAGTTTTTCTATCTCTCATAGAAAAGAGCGTACTCTCCCAACTATTGGAATTACGTCTGTTGTTAAAGTCAACAACTACACTACATCCAAAATAAGACTCCTCTTATTTATAGATGTGAGCAACTCTCCTTAACAATTAAGGAATTGAGTTTTATTTTAATTAATTAAATTCCTTTAATTAATTAGGCTCCTAATCTTATTAGGAATAATTAATTAAACTTTTAATTAATTAGCCTCCTAATCTTATTAGGAATAAATGAGAGCACTTTTATTAATTAATTCTCAAACTCTTTTAGGAATTAAATAATAATAATAGTAATAATAATAATAAGACTCCTCTTATTAATTTATATTTAATATTTCTAAAATATTAAATAATAAATATTAAGCTATTTAATTTATTCTATCACCATAGATTAAATTAAATATACTTAACTTATTATTACGATTATGCCATTTGCTTCTTAAATAATTATTCTTCCTTTTATGGTGTTACCCTTTAGGTTCTCCATATTAAACCGGTTGTGAATAAATCAATTAGAACAATTCTAATCTTATTTAAATAAATATATTAAACTATTAATTTATTTAAATAAATAATATTTATTCTACAATAGGGATAAGCCTCCCTAGCGATCAATGACTTTCTAGATAATATAGATTTCAACATTAATCATAAAAGAATCTTTGAGTAAATAGTTACTGTACAATTCAATCCTTCCACCATACAATGTCCCAATTAAATATAAGACATTGAATTACTGTCAAGTCTTATTTTATTTAATTATATGTATTTCGACTCTTAAATGCACAACCCCAAATAATGCAAATTAGAAACTCCTTTCTAATTTCATTCTGCCTTGGCCAAGGACTACTGGGTTGTCATTTATCGAATCACATAGGACATTTCTCTTCTTTTACTAGAAGTGGTAGATTCTTTATTGATCATACATTATCTCCATGTACAACTTATTATACCCAAGCATACCCTTTGATATACCCTAAGGGTCTTAAGGAATAAGTCAAAGTATAACTCATCATACACAAGATACTATGATGATCTCAAGTCCAAGGATCACTTGTACTACTATTACTACAGGAATTCCTATTGACAAACAAGTAAAACTCTATTAGGTATTCCATTAGCGAGCCACGTTCAGTGAACTTATTCTCTAATAAGCACCTACATACTTGCTTTAGTGTCTCCACACAAATGATCATGAGATCAATCATCCCCATCCAATGAGCAAGCAACGTATGTACCAATCTATCCGGATTCACTAATCCCCAATTTAGTAATCCAACGTTTAGGAACTATTTTAGTTTTAAGCTTTCTAAGAATTTAGATCTCATTAGAATGATCATCATCATTATTCTAAAAGCATTGCTTAAAACTATGGGTTTATCGCATATTATAAAACAGCATCATGTAGATAATTAAAAGCCTTTAATTAATTAATACTTTTTATTAATAAATGAATAAGATTGTTAAAAAGTATATGCTTTATCATCAAACAAGATTGGCTTGTGTGCATACTACTTTCAATCTCCCACTTGCACTAAAGCCAATTGTCATGATATCTCATACCCTTCTTCTCTAAGTGACGATTATCCTGCTGTTGGATAAGCTTTAGTTAATGGATATGTAATATTGTTCTTGAGAATCCACTATCTCTATAGCGATTTTCCATCTTTCAATGATTCTTATAATCAAATGAAAGTGCCACAACACATGTTTAGATCCAAGATGAGACTTATGAACTATTCCTAGTTCTGTAATGAACTTATCATCCAAAGAATCAACTTGCAGCTTCATTCACATCTATATACTTTGTCTTTATCACTAAACCAGCAACTCTTTGCTGTTTGGAACCTTTCCAATTCATCGCACCACCGTTCAAGGTAACTCTTTACCTTAAAGTGGATTTTCTGTTGTCTTGGTCTGTCTGAAAAACTTGAGTCTATTAAGCCCTCTATTTTTAATTTAGACCCACCATAAATTTTAATCACATCCTTAGTACCAGTTAAGTATTTTAAGATATTTTTCACTGTCTTACAGTGATCTTCTCCAGAATATAACCGATCATCATCAGATCTCGTATATTTCATTGTATACATGATTGTCACTCATGCGATCTCTCTATTCAGGAGTCTATGGGGACTATTAAGAGATGATACACTCCAGGGCTCATCAACATGAGACATCCCATGGAGTTTGCCATGCTAAACGACTTTAACATCAAATGAATATACGTTTCTTGGGTTAAGTCGAGCATCCTATTAAATCTATCTATATAGATTTGTATCGCCAATTAAGACACTCATCCCAAATCATTCATGGAGGAATGTTTAGACAACTTTACCTTTACTGATTGTAACATAAGTTTGTCATTCCTTATCCATAGTATATCAACGTATAATATTAGAAATGTCACGACGCTCCCACTTACCCTTTTGTACACACTAGTACTCTTACCTCATCGTATGTAACTCTGGATCATCATCTTCTATGTTGCATACCTCATCATCATCATCCATGATGAATCCATATCTCCTAGGTATCTTCGGTACTATTCTAGATTTACGATTCGGTTGTGGTACAATAGGTCTATCTGCAGGTTCCTCTTATTTGACTTATAGTGTTTTGTGGTTTTTGAACTCTTCAAGATCTATTATCCTCCCACTAGCCCTTCCATGATAAACATCTTTATCTTAGAAGGAAGCATGTTTCTCAACAAACACCTTTTGCTAAGTAGGATTACAGAACATATCCCCTAAACTTACTTTAGGATGTCCCACAAATCTGTACTTGTCAAATTTTGTCCCAAGCTTATCCTTTGAAACCTTTTTCACATAAGTTGGACAACCTCTTGTCTTAACATACTTAAGATTACGAATCCTCCCTGTCCATAACTTTTATGGAGTCTTGGGGCCGGATTTTTGAGGTTACCTTTTCCGTAGATATGCAGCCATTTCTAGGACATTATCCTAGAAGGATACTGGAAATGTCCGTAAAATCATTGTGGACTGCACCATGTCCAATAAGGTACGATTTTTCCTTACAGATACATCAATCAATTATTGCGTATCATGAGGCGTCCATTATGAGAAAATCATTTGAGATGATCTAGAAACTTATTGCTCAAGTATTTATTCCTTGATCTAATTCAAAGAATCTTAATACTTTGTCAATTTGTTTCACTTCTGAATTCTTTGAACCTTTCAAATAATTCACACCTGTATTTCAACAAATACACACATTCAACTCTTTGAATGATCATCTCCTTTTCTTATACTAGTTTGTTCAATATGCAAAATTATTTTCACGTAAGTCAAGTATACAAAATCCATTAAGTGATATTCCAGTTCTATACAAAACATTATTATTATAAATAGAACAACAATTGTTCTTAAATATAATACAAAATATTTCATTGTCCAACAATAAAATAGAAATAATGTTTCTAACGAGAACTGGAATATAATAACAACTTATTGACTTACTAGATTTGCTCGTAGGCAGTGCTAAACTATAAGTTCCTATGGTTAATGCAGTAACCTTTACTTCATTTTCTACACATAGGATTACTTATTTTTGTTTAGCTTTCTACTTCTGCTTGGTCCCTTTATAAATCTATATTTATGATAACCAAAGTCGATATCTTATACCCAAGTAGAACCTTGACTTAAAGAAAAATTTATTTTAAATCATGAACAAATTTGTATTTGTAACCGAAACTTGACTAAGCTTCTTTGGTTAGCATCTGTAAGATGCTTCTCGCAGTTTCTTTTCTAGTGTCTAGGCTTATTGCAGTGGAAGCAAACACCTTTGCTATCCGTATCTGTTTTGTTCTTATTATCCTTTGGTTTTGCCTTTCCATTTACCTTCTTTGAATCATTCTTCTTTTCAGAAGATCCTTTGACCCCTACCAGTAAGACTTGGTTTCTTGGTTGGAAAGCGACTCTCAACATTTTTCAACATGTTAAGCAAATCAGCGAGGCTGATATCTAGCTTGTTCATATAAAAAATTCACAACAATTGTGAAAGGAGTCCGGGAGTGAGTGCAAGATCAAATCTTGGCTCAACTCTCCATTCATGAAAAAACCTGTTGTCCAAATTGATCAATCAAATTGATTATGTTTAGGATTTTTATCTGTACTGTAGTATCATCGGTCATTCTAGATCGGAAGAGCTCCTTAGATATCTATTATCTAGCAGTCCTACTTTCCTCACCATCAACTACTTAATGTGCAGGAATATAATAGAAGCATCCATAGTTTCTGTGACGCCCCCAAAATTAGGTATACATCACCCATCTTGGATCGTCAGATACAAAGTACAGAATACAAATATAACTTACTAATACAACTGTCGTGTACAATACGACAAAACATAAACTGTGAGTTTGAATACAAATATTATCTTCTAGAGAGTATTCATACTCAAAAGGAGTCCTCATTACATTTATTAACACACTATTACATAGAATAGTGAGGACTACTAACTAATATTATCATTCGGACCATCACTCCGTTCCCCGACTTGCCCCCAGCTACGTTCTCATTTCCTGAAGAGAACAGTGAAAGAAAGGGTGAGCTCAACTAGCCCAGTAAGAAATATTATGACTAAGATAATGCAGAATAAATTATCATTAGCCTTCAACAATGTTAAACTGATAAAATATAATAGACATCAAGTTTAACTGCAGCGGAAAAAGCAATCCATTAAAAGAGTCAAGTAGAAAATAAACTCTACTATCTTTTATGATTTAAAAAGTTTTTCAACACTGTGATCGCTGAGACTCAGCTTAATAAAATAAGATGTTGACGTATCTCAGGTTTCAAACCTTGCAAAAACATTCGCGTCATTCGCTCTTCATTATCCACCAAGTGGGACGCAAACCGGGACAACTCAGCAAACTTGGCTTTGTACTGCGACACGGTCATGTTGTTTTGCTCCAACTTGATAAATTCCACCTCCTTCATGTGACGAATACTTTCAGGAAAGTATTTGTCATTGAACAGCTCTTGGAACTTCTCCCAAGACATCTTCAGTGCGGCAGGTTGAGTACGCTTAATCGATTCCCACCAGTAATATGCCTCTCCTCGCAACATAAAGGCGGCAAAGGGAACCTTTTGCTCCTCGGAGCATCCCAAGACATCAAATATCTTGGTAATCTGCTTTATCCATGTTTCCGCTATAAGCGGTTTTGGCTCTCCCTTAAACTCTGGTGGTCCCAGCTCCTTGAACTGTTTAGCGGTGACCATCCGAGAGTTTTCAGTGTTTCCACCTATATTTTGGACATGAGCCACTCTCGCCTGCTGTTGCATGAACTGCATAAAGTTTCTGAACATTCCATCATTCATCATCTGGTCAGTGTTGTTGTTTGCATGAGGATTGTCACCTTCCTAATGCACATTATCCTGATTATTGATATGTGGTGAATCAACAGCCGCCTGTGCTCCATTGCTATTCTCAACATTCTCAGATGCCATTTTCAGATACTGCCACAAAATAAAAGTTAATTGATATGTCATATATTATCCTTATATTATGACCGACCAATTAAATACCATGCAAATAAACTTAGGTAGGTCATACTAGCGAAGGAATTCCCCGTCTCTCCCCTCCTAGTTCTATTCTCACATCCTAGCCAGGGATCATATCCCTAAGCTCTGATACCAACTGTGACGCCCCCAAAATTAGGTATACATCACCCATCTTGGGTCGTCAGATACAAAGTACAGAATACAAATACAACTTACTAATACAACTGTCGTGTACAATACGACAAAACATAAACTGTGAGTTTGAATACAAATATTATCTTCTAGAGAGTATTCATACTCAAAAGGAGTCCTCATTACATTTATTAACACACTATTACATAGAATAGTGAGGACTACTAACTAATATTATCATTCGGACCATCACTCCGTTCCCCGACTTGCCCCCAGCTACGTTCTCATTTCCTGAAGAGAACAGTGAAAGAAAGGGTGAGCTCAACTAGCCCAGTAAGAAATATTATGACTAAGATAATGCAGAATAAATTATCATTAGCCTTCAACAATGTTAAACTGATAAAATATAATAGACATCAAGTTTAACTGCAGCGGAAAAAGCAATCCATTAAAAAAGTCAAGTAGAAAATAAACTCTACTATCTTTTATGATTTAAAAAGTTTTTCAACACTGTGATCGCTGAGACTCAGCTTAATAAAATAATTCACATCATCGAATCACCCCTGCACTACGGCCAAGGATATTCGTATATTCATTAATGGTCATGATCATGCCAACAACTGTCCCTCACTGCACTACTGGCCAATGAGGACTTTTATCACATCATTTGTAACATTACGGTCATGATTATACCGAATAATCCCTGGTCATAATCATACCAAGTCCATCTATGCACTACAGGCCACAGATGACTTTCAACATTTTATAAACATTAGGATGATGACAATGATATAAGAATTCAATAAAACAAGTTCAAGAATTAATTTATCAAAGAATTAACAACGTCCAAATTGTCAACATGATACTACTTTGTGGAGTAAAATTCAAGAATGCTTAGAAGATTATTTTCATGAAAAGATACGGAATGAACCGCAATTATCAAGGATATTCCACAAATTTTATGGAGTATAGAAGTCAAAACTTAACCAACTGAGTATAATAAAGAATGGAATAAAAAAAGAAATCACCATGCATGCGATAGACCGCACAGACAGGTTATTCTAACAGAATAATAAATAATGGAACCAGGTCCGGCGTAAACGCACAGACAGGATATTCCGACAGAATAATAAATAATGGAACCAGGTCCGGCGTAAACGCACAGACAGGATATTCCGACAGAATAATAACAAGACGGAACCAGGTCCGGTGTAAAACACACAGGCAGGATGTTCCAACAGAATAATAATAAAAACGGAACCAGGTCCGGTGTAAAACACACAGACAGGATGTTCCAACAGAATAATAGAAGAATGTCACCAAGTATAGGGTAGACCGCGTATACAGGTTATTCCAACAGAATAATAAGAAATGGAATAACAACAGTTCTCTTCATGAATAAGAAAGAATAACACCCCTTACCGTTTTAAAGAAGAGCTGAAATAAGGAAGTAGTTAAGTAGCAGAATACTCTTCTTCTCTCTCTCTATAGTTTCTCTCTATAGTTTCTCTATCTAGAGTTCAGTGAATTCGTAAGAAATAATGAAGGAATGAGCTGCTATTTATAGAAAAATAGAATGCATAGTAACTAATCCATGAACGGTCCAGATTAATTACTTTAATCTGACGGTCCATATTTAAAGAAAAATCTTTTAAATAAAATATAATATATTCTATTTATAGAATAACTTTAATAAAGTATTCTGTTTTATATAAAAAGATGTTTCTGTTTTATTACGTTAATAATACGAATAAAACAAAACGTCATTATCGCTAAATAATTCATATTATTAACTGACAATAATTGAATCAAACTGAGTGACTTCTCACATAAGCATTAATAATCAATACCGTGTGCTACTATGCAACCACACGTATTACTGTACTTTTACTACCGAGTAGTTCAACAGTAACAATGGTAAAACTTCCGCCGTTATTTTTAATAAAATATTTTTGTCGTTTTTTCAATCCGACAATAATTCCGTTGTGGGGTCCACCAATGATTGTGTCGTTGTACGAACATTCCCCGACAAAAAGAATATTTCCCGACCAAACGAATATAATATGACAACTTGCATACTTTACAAAATTTATAAATACTACCCATAACTATTATATCAAATCCACACCATAATATAAAAAAAAAATATTTCGAGAAAAAAATTAAATATTTATTCATAAAATCTGGGGTCTCACAATCTCCCCTCCTTATAGAATTTCGCCCTCGAAATTTACGTAAGTACTTGGTATGCCGAACATGTGAGGATACCTTGACTTCACTTCAAATTCTAACTCTTGAGGTATAACCTTTAAGCATCGAATATGATCCTTCTTATCCAAGATGTTAACACGTATCTCCTCATACGTTAAATCTTTTGCTATCTCGTCCGGTTCTAAATTAATAATGTGGTTCGGGTCGTCCGTAACATCGATACGTAAAAAAAATATTCTGAACACGCAACATACTTGGCGGTAAAACGAGTCTATAGGCCACAGTTCCTACTTCATCGAGGATTTCAAATGGGCCAATTAAATCGAGAGTTGAGATTTCCTCTCTTCGTCGATTCTTGCTTCTAGAATAACGCCCTCTTGAACCTTCTTCTTCACATTTATCAGCTCTGAGTATGTAGGTTGAGCAGCTTTAACTTTATCGATTAAAGTCGATTTTAATCGTATATTCGTTATCTTCACGTGGGTTCGTATATTCGCACTTGTAACCATATACGATCTTCTACACAACGCGTCAGCTACCACGTTCGCTTTTCCATGATGTTACGATCGTAATCTTCAACAGCTCGAGCCAACGCCTTTGGTGCATAATACGTTCGTTTTAGTTGAAGAAATATTTGAGGGTTTAAGAAATGAGTTTTGTACTGGGGTCAATACAAAATTTAATTTTACGCTCTGGGGTAGACTAAGAAGTCTTCAAGAATACGTCAAGAAATTTATTAACAATAGAAATATCGTTCAAAACTGTGACCCTCATCCAAGACTTGGATAACACGTCACATTGATACCTATCAACTTGCCATCGTCATTTACAACGTCTCCTACGGAAAGTCTAGCTTCGGTGCATTCCACACCAGGAAGTCAACAACGAAAGGAACGGGGATTTTTACTTATGGCTTGATATGACAATGATTGACTTTAGTGGTTTGGTTACTTGAATTCGCATAATAGGTTGGTTAGGAATATGAAAGCTAACAACCTTACGAAAAGCATGATGAGATGTTAACCAATCGTTTCCAAAAATCACATCAATGCAAGTATTTTCAAAGAGATAAGATCAACAGGTAACGTGAAAGTGTTAATTTGAACAAGATTTATAAATAGTGGAGGTAACAAAGGTTTCTCCCAACGGAATTTCAACAGAGAAATCAAAGTCTAACTTCTCCGGAGTTAAGTTCAAATATTAAACACAACTAGGTAAAATAAAAGAGTGAGTAGAACCGGTATCTAACACGGTATAGACTTCGCAAGAGTTTATGACTAACATACCCGTGATAATTTTATTCAGGTTCCTCGTCACGAAAAAAAAACGCTCTCTCTTAAACTACTGGCTTTGGCTTTTCTGGGACGGTCTTTGGTGCCTCCATCCTATCTGAACTTGTCTTCGGTGAACGACAAAATCGGGCTAAGTGACCTTCTCTTCCACAATTATAGCATGCTTTAGACGGCATCGCGCAGTTTGGACTGATGTGCCCCTCCCCTCCGCATTTGAAACATATGATAGGTGGTCGTTCTCCTTCCTTAACAACGGGTGCGGGTGCTGGTGCTGACGTCTTTCCATCATTGTTGAATCTTCTCTTCTTGAAATGACCATTCTTATTGTTTTGGCCCTGATTACCACCGAAGTGGTTACCATTTCTGGCCTGTTGATTCCCTCCACGCTTGTTGTCACCACTTCGATGACTGCTCTCACTGGTATTATCATTTTGCCGACTGCTCTCTTTTGGTTGCGTTGACTCGTTATCGCGCTCCACTAACTGAGCCCTATTCACAACATCTGAATACAAACACAGTTTATGAGAAATAAGATGTTGACGTATCTCAGGTTTCAAACCTTGCAAAAACATTCGCGTCATTCGCTCTTCATTATCCACCAAGTGGGACGCAAACCGGGACAACTCAGCAAACTTGGCTTCGTACTACGACACGGTCATGTTGTTTTGCTCCAACTTGATAAATTCCACCTCCTTCATGTGACGAATACTTTCAGGAAAGTATTTGTCATTGAACAGCTCTTGGAACTTCTCCCAAGACATCTTCAGTGCGGCAGGTTGAGTACGCTTAATCGATTCCCACCAGTAATCTGCCTCTCCTCGCAACATAAAGGCGGCAAAGGGAACCTTTTGCTCCTCGGAGCATCCCAAGACATCAAATATCTTGGTAATCTGCTTTATCCATGTTTCCGCTATAAGCGGTTTTGGCTCTCCCTTAAACTCTGGTGGTCCCAGCTCCTTGAACTGTTTAGCGGTGACCGTCCGAGAGTTTTCAGTGTTTCCACCTATATTTTGGACATGAGCCACTCTCGCCTGCTGTTGCATGAACTGCATAAAGTTTCTGAACATTCCATCATTCATCATCTGGTCAGTGTTGTTGTTTGCATGAGGATTGTCACCTTCCTGATGCACATTATCCTGATTATTGATATGTGGTGAATCAACAGTCGCCTGTGCTCCATTGCTATTCTCAACATTCTCAGATGCCATTTTCAGATACTGCCACAAAATAAAAGTTAATTGATATGTCATATATTATCCTTATATTATGACCGACCAATTAAATACCATGCAAATAAACTTAGGTAGGTCATACTAGCGAAGGAATTCCCCGTCTCTCCCCTCCTAGTTCTATTCTCACATCCTAGCCAGGGATCATATCCCTAAGCTCTGATACCAACTGTGACGCCCCCAAAATTAGGTATACATCACCCATCTTGGGTCGTCAGATACAAAGTACAGAATACAAATACAACTTACTAATACAACTGTCGTGTACAATACGACAAAACATAAACTGTGAGTTTGAATACAAATATTATCTTCTAGAGAGTATTCATACTCAAAAGGAGTCCTCATTACATTTATTAACACACTATTACATAGAATAGTGAGGACTACTAACTAATATTATCATTCAGACCATCACTCCGTTCCCCGACTTGCCCCCAGCTACGTTCTCATTTCCTGAAGAGAACAGTGAAAGAAAGGGTGAGCTCAACTAGCCCAGTAAGAAATATTATGACTAAGATAATGCAGAATAAATTATCATTAGCCTTCAACAATGTTAAACTGATTAAATATAATAGACATCAAGTTTAACTGCAGCGGAAAAAGCAATCCATTAAAAGAGTCAAGTAGAAAATAAACTCTACTATCTTTTATGATTTAAAAAGTTTTTCAACACTGTGATCGCTGAGACTCAGCTTAATAAAATAATTCACATCATCGAATCACCCCTGCACTACGGCCAAGGATATTCGTATATTCATTAATGGTCATGATCATGCCAACAACTGTCCCTCACTGCACTACTGGCCAATGAGGACTTTTACCACATCATTTGTAACATTACGGTCATGATTATACCGAATAATCCCTGGTCATAATCATACCAAGTCCATCTATGCACTACAGGCCACAGATGACTTTCAACATTTTATAAACATTAGGATGATGACAATGATATAAGAATTCAATAAAACAAGTTCAAGAATTAATTTATCAAAGAATTAACAACGTCCAAATTGTCAACATGATACTACTTTGTGGAGTAAAATTTAAGAATGCTTAGAAGATTATTTTCATGAAAAGATACGGAATGAACCGCAATTATCAAGGATATTCCACAAATTTTATGGAGTATAGAAGTCAAAACTTAACCAACTGAGTATAATAAAGAATGGAATAACAAAAGAAATCACCATGCATGCGATAGACCGCACAGACAGGTTATTCTAACAGAATAATAAATAATGGAACCAGGTCCGGCGTAAACGCACAGACAGGATATTCCGACAGAATAATAAATAATGAAACCAGGTCCGGCGTAAACGCACAGACAGGATATTCCGACAGAATAATAACAAGACGGAACCAGGTCCGGTGTAAAACACACAGGCAGGATGTTCCAACAGAATAATAATAAAAACGGAACCAGTTCCGGTGTAAAACACACAGACAGGATGTTCCAACAGAATAATAGAAGAATGTCACCAAGTATAGGGTAGACCGCGTATACAGGTTATTCCAACAGAATAATAAGAAATGGAATAACAACAGTTCTCTTCATGAATAAGAAAGAATAACACCCCTTACCGTTTTAAAGAAGAGCTGAAATAAGGAAGTAGTTAAGTAGCAGAATACTCTTCTTCTCTCTCTCTCTATAGTTTCTCTATCTAGAGTTCAGTGAATTCGTAAGAAATAATGAAGGAATGAGCTGCTATTTATAGAAAAATAGAATGCATACTAACTAATCCATGAACGGTCCAGATTAATTACTTTAATCTGACGGTCCATATTTAAAGAAAAATCTTTTAAATAAAATATAATATATTCTATTTATAGAATAACTTTAATAAAGTATTCTGTTTTATATAAAAAGATGTTTCTGTTTTATTACGTTAATAATACGAATAAAACAGAACGTCATTATCGCTAAATAATTCATATTATTAACTGACAATAATTGAATCAAACTGAGTGACTTCTCACATAAGCATTAATAATCAATACCGTGTGCTACTATGCAACCACACGTATTACTGTACTTTTACTACCGAGTAGTTCAACAGTAACAATGGTAAAACTTCCGCCGTTATTTTTAATAAAATATTTTTGTCGTTTTTTCAATCCGACAATAATTCCGTTGTGGGGTCCACCAATGATTGTGTCGTTGTACGAACATTCCCCGATAAAAAGAATATTTTCCGACCAAACGAATATAATATGACAACTTGCATACTTTACAAAATTTATAAATACTACCCATAACTATTATATCAAATCCACACCATAATATAAAAAAAAAATATTTCGAGAAAAAAATTAAATATTTATTCATAAAATCTGGGGTCTCACAATCTCCCCTCCTTATAGAATTTCGCCCTCGAAATTTACGTACGTACTTGGTATGCCGAACATGTGAGGATACCTTGACTTCACTTCAAATTCTAACTCTTGAGGTATAACCTTTAAGCATCGAATATGATCCTTCTTATCCAAGATGTTAACACGTATCTCCTCATACGTTAAATCTTTTGCTATCTCGTCCGGTTCTAAATTAATAATGTGGTTCGGGTCGTCCGTAACATCGATACGTAAAAAAAATATTCTGAACACGCAACATACTTGGCGGTAAAACGAGTCTATAGGCCACAGTTCCTACTTCATCAAGGATTTCAAATGGGCCAATTAAATCGAGAGTTGAGATTTCCTCTCTTCGTCGATTCTTGCTTCTAGAATAACGCCCTCTTGAACCTTCTTCTTCACATTTATCAGCTCTGAGTATGTAGGTTGAGCAGCTTTAACTTTATCGATTAAAGTCGATTTTAATCGTATATTCGTTATCTTCACGTGGGTTCGTATATTCGCACTTGTAACCATATACGATCTTCTACACAACGCGTCAGCTACCACGTTCGCTTTTCCATGATGTTACGATCGTAATCTTCAACAGCTCGAGCCAACGTCTTTGGCGCATAATACGTTCGTTTTAGTTGAAGAAATATTTGAGGGTTTAAGAAATGAGTTTTGTACTGGGGTCAATACAAAATTTAATTTTACGCTCTGGGGTAGACTAAGAAGTCTTCAAGAATACGTCAAGAAATTTATTAACAATAGAAATATCGTTCAAAACTGTGACCCTCATCCAAGACTTGGATAACACGTCACATTGATACCTATCAACTTGCCATCGTCATTTACAACGTCTCCTACGGAAAGTCTAGCTTCGGTGCATTCCACACCAGGAAGTCAACAACGAAAGGAACGGGGATTTTTACTTATGGCTTGATATGACAATGATTGACTTTAGTGGTTTGGTTACTTGAATTCGCATAATAGGTTGGTTAGGAATATGAAAGCTAACAACCTTACGAAAAGCATGATGAGATGTTAACCAATCGTTTCCAAAAATCACATCAATGCAAGTATTTTCAAAGAGATAAGATCAACAGGTAACGTGAAAGTGTTAATTTGAACAAGATTTATAAATAGTGGAGGTAACAAAGGTTTCTCCAACGGAATTTCAACAGAGAAATCAAAGTCTAACTTCTCCGGAGTTAAGTTCAAATATTAAACACAACTAGGTAAAATAAAAGAGTGAGTAGAACCGGTATCTAACACGGTATAGACTTCGCAAGAGTTTATGACTAACATACCCGTGATAATTTTATTCAGGTTCCTCGTCACGAAAAAAAAACGCTCTCTCTTAAACTACTGGCTTTGGCTTTTCTGGGACGGTCTTTGGTGCCTCCATCCTATCTGAACTTGTCTTCGGTGAACGACAAAATCGGGCTAAGTGACCTTCTCTTCCACAATTATAGCATGCTTTAGACGGCATCGCGCAGTTTGGACTGATGTGCCCCTCCCCTCCGCATTTGAAACATATGATAGGTGGTCGTTCTCCTTCCTTAACAACGGGTGCGGGTGCTGGTGCTGACGTCTTTCCATCATTGTTGAATCTTCTCTTCTTGAAATGACCATTCTTATTGTTTTGGCCCTGATTACCACCGAAGTGGTTACCATTTCTGGCCTGTTGATTCCCTCCACGCTTGTTGTCACCACTTCGATGACTGCTCTCACTGGTATTATCATTTTGCCGACTGCTCTCTTTTGGTTGCGTTGACTCGTTATCGCGCTCCACTAACTGAGCCCTATTCACAACATCTGAATACAAACACAGTTTATGAGAAATAAGATGTTGACGTATCTCAGGTTTCAAACCTTGCAAAAACATTCGCGTCATTCGCTCTTCATTATCCACCAAGTGGGACGCAAACCGGGACAACTCAGCAAACTTGGCTTCGTACTACGACACGGTCATGTTGTTTTGCTCCAACTTGATAAATTCCACCTCCTTCATGTGACGAATACTTTCAGGAAAGTATTTGTCATTGAACAGCTCTTGGAACTTCTCCCAAGACATCTTCAGTGCGGCAGGTTGAGTACGCTTAATCGATTCCCACCAGTAATCTGCCTCTCCTCGCAACATAAAGGCGGCAAAGGGAACCTTTTGCTCCTCGGAGCATCCCAAGACATCAAATATCTTGGTAATCTGCTTTATCCATGTTTCCGCTATAAGCGGTTTTGGCTCTCCCTTAAACTCTGGTGGTCCCAGCTCCTTGAACTGTTTAGCGGTGACCGTCCGAGAGTTTTCAGTGTTTCCACCTATATTTTGGACATGAGCCACTCTCGCCTGCTGTTGCATGAACTGCATAAAGTTTCTGAACATTCCATCATTCATCATCTGGTCAGTGTTGTTGTTTGCATGAGGATTGTCACCTTCCTGATGCACATTATCCTGATTATTGATATGTGGTGAATCAACAGTCGCCTGTGCTCCATTGCTATTCTCAACATTCTCAGATGCCATTTTCAGATACTGCCACAAAATAAAAGTTAATTGATATGTCATATATTATCCTTATATTATGACCGACCAATTAAATACCATGCAAATAAACTTAGGTAGGTCATACTAGCGAAGGAATTCCCCGTCTCTCCCCTCCTAGTTCTATTCTCACATCCTAGCCAGGGATCATATCCCTAAGCTCTGATACCAACTGTGACGCCCCCAAAATTAGGTATACATCACCCATCTTGGGTCGTCAGATACAAAGTACAGAATACAAATACAACTTACTAATACAACTGTCGTGTACAATACGACAAAACATAAACTGTGAGTTTGAATACAAATATTATCTTCTAGAGAGTATTCATACTCAAAAGGAGTCCTCATTACATTTATTAACACACTATTACATAGAATAGTGAGGACTACTAACTAATATTATCATTCAGACCATCACTCCGTTCCCCGACTTGCCCCCAGCTACGTTCTCATTTCCTGAAGAGAACAGTGAAAGAAAGGGTGAGCTCAACTAGCCCAGTAAGAAATATTATGACTAAGATAATGCAGAATAAATTATCATTAGCCTTCAACAATGTTAAACTGATTAAATATAATAGACATCAAGTTTAACTGCAGCGGAAAAAGCAATCCATTAAAAGAGTCAAGTAGAAAATAAACTCTACTATCTTTTATGATTTAAAAAGTTTTTCAACACTGTGATCGCTGAGACTCAGCTTAATAAAATAATTCACATCATCGAATCACCCCTGCACTACGGCCAAGGATATTCGTATATTCATTAATGGTCATGATCATGCCAACAACTGTCCCTCACTGCACTACTGGCCAATGAGGACTTTTACCACATCATTTGTAACATTACGGTCATGATTATACCGAATAATCCCTGGTCATAATCATACCAAGTCCATCTATGCACTACAGGCCACAGATGACTTTCAACATTTTATAAACATTAGGATGATGACAATGATATAAGAATTCAATAAAACAAGTTCAAGAATTAATTTATCAAAGAATTAACAACGTCCAAATTGTCAACATGATACTACTTTGTGGAGTAAAATTTAAGAATGCTTAGAAGATTATTTTCATGAAAAGATACGGAATGAACCGCAATTATCAAGGATATTCCACAAATTTTATGGAGTATAGAAGTCAAAACTTAACCAACTGAGTATAATAAAGAATGGAATAACAAAAGAAATCACCATGCATGCGATAGACCGCACAGACAGGTTATTCTAACAGAATAATAAATAATGGAACCAGGTCCGGCGTAAACGCACAGACAGGATATTCCGACAGAATAATAAATAATGAAACCAGGTCCGGCGTAAACGCACAGACAGGATATTCCGACAGAATAATAACAAGACGGAACCAGGTCCGGTGTAAAACACACAGGCAGGATGTTCCAACAGAATAATAATAAAAACGGAACCAGTTCCGGTGTAAAACACACAGACAGGATGTTCCAACAGAATAATAGAAGAATGTCACCAAGTATAGGGTAGACCGCGTATACAGGTTATTCCAACAGAATAATAAGAAATGGAATAACAACAGTTCTCTTCATGAATAAGAAAGAATAACACCCCTTACCGTTTTAAAGAAGAGCTGAAATAAGGAAGTAGTTAAGTAGCAGAATACTCTTCTTCTCTCTCTCTCTATAGTTTCTCTATCTAGAGTTCAGTGAATTCGTAAGAAATAATGAAGGAATGAGCTGCTATTTATAGAAAAATAGAATGCATACTAACTAATCCATGAACGGTCCAGATTAATTACTTTAATCTGACGGTCCATATTTAAAGAAAAATCTTTTAAATAAAATATAATATATTCTATTTATAGAATAACTTTAATAAAGTATTCTGTTTTATATAAAAAGATGTTTCTGTTTTATTACGTTAATAATACGAATAAAACAGAACGTCATTATCGCTAAATAATTCATATTATTAACTGACAATAATTGAATCAAACTGAGTGACTTCTCACATAAGCATTAATAATCAATACCGTGTGCTACTATGCAACCACACGTATTACTGTACTTTTACTACCGAGTAGTTCAACAGTAACAATGGTAAAACTTCCGCCGTTATTTTTAATAAAATATTTTTGTCGTTTTTTCAATCCGACAATAATTCCGTTGTGGGGTCCACCAATGATTGTGTCGTTGTACGAACATTCCCCGATAAAAAGAATATTTTCCGACCAAACGAATATAATATGACAACTTGCATACTTTACAAAATTTATAAATACTACCCATAACTATTATATCAAATCCACACCATAATATAAAAAAAAATATTTCGAGAAAAAAATTAAATATTTATTCATAAAATCTGGGGTCTCACAATCTCCCCTCCTTATAGAATTTCGCCCTCGAAATTTACGTACGTACTTGGTATGCCGAACATGTGAGGATACCTTGACTTCACTTCAAATTCTAACTCTTGAGGTATAACCTTTAAGCATCGAATATGATCCTTCTTATCCAAGATGTTAACACGTATCTCCTCATACGTTAAATCTTTTGCTATCTCGTCCGGTTCTAAATTAATAATGTGGTTCGGGTCGTCCGTAACATCGATACGTAAAAAAAATATTCTGAACACGCAACATACTTGGCGTAAAACGAGTCTATAGGCCACAGTTCCTACTTCATCAAGGATTTCAAATGGGCCAATTAAATCGAGAGTTGAGATTTCCTCTCTTCGTCGATTCTTGCTTCTAGAATAACGCCCTCTTGAACCTTCTTCTTCACATTTATCAGCTCTGAGTATGTAGGTTGAGCAGCTTTAACTTTATCGATTAAAGTCGATTTTAATCGTATATTCGTTATCTTCACGTGGGTTCGTATATTCGCACTTGTAACCATATACGATCTTCTACACAACGCGTCAGCTACCACGTTCGCTTTTCCATGATGTTACGATCGTAATCTTCAACAGCTCGAGCCAACGTCTTTGGCGCATAATACGTTCGTTTTAGTTGAAGAAATATTTGAGGGTTTAAGAAATGAGTTTTGTACTGGGGTCAATACAAAATTTAATTTTACGCTCTGGGGTAGACTAAGAAGTCTTCAAGAATACGTCAAGAAATTTATTAACAATAGAAATATCGTTCAAAACTGTGACCCTCATCCAAGACTTGGATAACACGTCACATTGATACCTATCAACTTGCCATCGTCATTTACAACGTCTCCTACGGAAAGTCTAGCTTCGGTGCATTCCACACCAGGAAGTCAACAACGAAAGGAACGGGGATTTTTACTTATGGCTTGATATGACAATGATTGACTTTAGTGGTTTGGTTACTTGAATTCGCATAATAGGTTGGTTAGGAATATGAAAGCTAACAACCTTACGAAAAGCATGATGAGATGTTAACCAATCGTTTCCAAAAATCACATCAATGCAAGTATTTTCAAAGAGATAAGATCAACAGGTAACGTGAAAGTGTTAATTTGAACAAGATTTATAAATAGTGGAGGTAACAAAGGTTTCTCCCAACGGAATTTCAACAGAGAAATCAAAGTCTAACTTCTCCGGAGTTAAGTTCAAATATTAAACACAACTAGGTAAAATAAAAGAGTGAGTAGAACCGGTATCTAACACGGTATAGACTTCGCAAGAGTTTATGACTAACATACCCGTGATAATTTTATTCAGGTTCCTCGTCACGAAAAAAAAACGCTCTCTCTTAAACTACTGGCTTTGGCTTTTCTGGGACGGTCTTTGGTGCCTCCATCCTATCTGAACTTGTCTTCGGTGAACGACAAAATCGGGCTAAGTGACCTTCTCTTCCACAATTATAGCATGCTTTAGACGGCATCGCGCAGTTTGGACTGATGTGCCCCTCCCCTCCGCATTTGAAACATATGATAGGTGGTCGTTCTCCTTCCTTAACAACGGGTGCGGGTGCTGGTGCTGACGTCTTTCCATCATTGTTGAATCTTCTCTTCTTGAAATGACCATTCTTATTGTTTTGGCCCTGATTACCACCGAAGTGGTTACCATTTCTGGCCTGTTGATTCCCTCCACGCTTGTTGTCACCACTTCGATGACTGCTCTCACTGGTATTATCATTTTGCCGACTGCTCTCTTTTGGTTGCGTTGACTCGTTATCGCGCTCCACTAACTGAGCCCTATTCACAACATCTGAATACAAACACAGTTTATGAGAAATAAGATGTTGACGTATCTCAGGTTTCAAACCTTGCAAAAACATTCGTGTCATTCGCTCTTCATTATCCACCAAGTGGGACGCAAACCGGGACAACTCAGCAAACTTGGCTTCGTACTGCGACACGGTCATGTTGTTTTGCTCCAACTTGATAAATTCCACCTCCTTCATGTGACGAATACTTTCAGGAAAGTATTTGTCATTGAACAGCTCTTGGAACTTCTCCCAAGACATCTTCAGTGCGGCAGGTTGAGTACGCTTAATCGATTCCCACCAGTAATCTGCCTCTCCTCGCAACATAAAGGCGGCAAAGGGAACCTTTTGCTCCTCGGAGCATCCCAAGACATCAAATATCTTGGTAATCTGCTTTATCCATGTTTCCGCTATAAGCGGTTTTGGCTCTCCCTTAAACTCTGGTGGTCCCAGCTCCTTGAACTGTTTAGCGGTGACCGTCCGAGAGTTTTCAGTGTTTCCACCTATATTTTGGACATGAGCCACTCTCGCCTGCTGTTGCATGAACTGCATAAAGTTTCTGAACATTCCATCATTCATCATCTGGTCAGTGTTGTTGTTTGCATGAGGATTGTCACCTTCCTGATGCACATTATCCTGATTATTGATATGTGGTGAATCAACAGTCGCCTGTGCTCCATTGCTATTCTCAACATTCTCAGATGCCATTTTCAGATACTGCCACAAAATAAAAGTTAATTGATATGTCATATATTATCCTTATATTATGACCGACCAATTAAATACCATGCAAATAAACTTAGGTAGGTCATACTAGCGAAGGAATTCCCCGTCTCTCCCCTCCTAGTTCTATTCTCACATCCTAGCCAGGGATCATATCCCTAAGCTCTGATACCAACTGTGACGCCCCCAAAATTAGGTATACATCACCCATCTTGGGTCGTCAGATACAAAGTACAGAATACAAATACAACTTACTAATACAACTGTCGTGTACAATACGACAAAACATAAACTGTGAGTTTGAATACAAATATTATCTTCTAGAGAGTATTCATACTCAAAAGGAGTCCTCATTACATTTATTAACACACTATTACATAGAATAGTGAGGACTACTAACTAATATTATCATTCGGACCATCACTCCGTTCCCCGACTTGCCCCCAGCTACGTTCTCATTTCCTGAAGAGAACAGTGAAAGAAAGGGTGAGCTCAACTAGCCCAGTAAGAAATATTATGACTAAGATAATGCAGAATAAATTATCATTAGCCTTCAACAATGTTAAACTGATAAAATATAATAGACATCAAGTTTAACTGCAGCGGAAAAAGCAATCCATTAAAAAAGTCAAGTAGAAAATAAACTCTACTATCTTTTATGATTTAAAAAGTTTTTCAACACTGTGATCGCTGAGACTCAGCTTAATAAAATAATTCACATCATCGAATCACCCCTGCACTACGGCCAAGGATATTCGTATATTCATTAATGGTCATGATCATGCCAACAACTGTCCCTCACTGCACTACTGGCCAATGAGGACTTTTATCACATCATTTGTAACATTACGGTCATGATTATACCGAATAATCCCTGGTCATAATCATACCAAGTCCATCTATGCACTACAGGCCACAGATGACTTTCAACATTTTATAAACATTAGGATGATGACAATGATATAAGAATTCAATAAAACAAGTTCAAGAATTAATTTATCAAAGAATTAACAACGTCCAAATTGTCAACATGATACTACTTTGTGGAGTAAAATTCAAGAATGCTTAGAAGATTATTTTCATGAAAAGATACGGAATGAACCGCAATTATCAAGGATATTCCACAAATTTTTATGGAGTATAGAAGTCAAAACTTAACCAACTGAGTATAATAAAGAATGGAATAAAAAAAGAAATCACCATGCATGCGATAGACCGCACAGACAGGTTATTCTAACAGAATAATAAATAATGGAACCAGGTCCGGCGTAAACGCACAGACAGGATATTCCGACAGAATAATAAATAATGGAACCAGGTCCGGCGTAAACGCACAGACAGGATATTCGACAGAATAATAACAAGACGGAACCAGGTCCGGTGTAAAACACACAGGCAGGATGTTCCAACAGAATAATAATAAAAACGGAACCAGGTCCTTGTAAAACACACAGACAGGATGTTCCAACAGAATAATAGAAGAATGTCACCAAGTATAGGGTAGACCGCGTATACAGGTTATTCCAACAGAATAATAAGAAATGGAATAACAACAGTTCTCTTCATGAATAAGAAAGAATAACACCCCTTACCGTTTTAAAGAAGAGCTGAAATAAGGAAGT